>PQWD01010572.1:0-135147 GCA_019425675.1 Leucinodes orbonalis
TAAATAATGAGATTATACAGCTTTCTTAGTACATTCCTACTACCCGACAGTTTACAGAATGAAATGCCATTTCGATAGGAAATATTCATTCAATTCGTTTGACGAAGCGAAAGACACAAAGTCCCGCGCCTTATACATAGTTCCCTAACGGTAATTCGCCGAGAATATTTATTTATTCACGGCAAAGTCGTTCGTCACCCGTTTGGGCAAGTTTATATTTTTATTAGTTCATAAGCATGGTTTCTGGTGGCTGGACGGGGTCGAAAAGTTTGGTAATAAATTAAAAGTAATGCATGACAAGAATTTATTTGAATTTGTTACTTAGACGTATAAATATTTATTAGTAGGTAGTTGAATGTACACCACACTGGTCGAGTGCTGGCCGAGTAGCCAGAGCCTCGTTATGTCAAAGGATTTCGCAGAATAAGGTTTCCTGAAATTCCTTAAGCATTATCTAGGGCCATAGTTATTTTTTCTTATAAGTAGTCCTATAAACATTTTTTCTAAATATGAGTACAACTTTCAGAATCAATTCAAAATGCTAATACAAGAAAGCAAAAAATCGTGATCAAGTAATTATGACTATGTCAAAAGTATATGGGAATGTTCAAGAAATTCCATAAAAATTAATCAAGAATTATAAAATTTTAATTAAAACCTATTTGCAAGGTGCGTATGATTGACCGCTTGACATAATTCGTAACATTTCTATTGGTAAACTGATTTTATGGCCAAATAACACATATCCAGATAAATCATCATGCGTATTGAGTAGGCATAATAACTATCATCAGACCACCCCTACTGTACGACGTTTGTGTGTTTATTATATTAAACATACTCAACAAAACAGTGCATACAATAAAAAAACTCATTTTTCTATATGCTTCAGCAAATGCCCCAATAACAACCTCTTATAAAAATTTATAGAGAGCCAACGGCAAGTGCCTATAATTGCTTTTACAGTATTTCCAGGTAATAAACATTAAAATTTATTCGCTTCTATTATATGCAGAGTTTTATGAAGTAACAGAAAAATAAAATTATCCTGTTTCTATAACTCATTTTATTATATAAAGTGGTGAAATTTTCCGTGGTTAATCCTTTAAAATTGATTTTTATTTAAGATTTATTCATAGCCCAACAAAACATTAAACTTCATAATAAAAATTCAAGTAATGAAAAAACGCTGTCTTAAATACAGTATTCGTATAAAGTTACCTAACATAAAAGACATTTTGTAAATTAAACAACAATATTGAGTATATTTTTTAATTAATTAAAGAAAAGATATTACTTCCTTTTGTCACTTAAAAGCTATTTTTGCAAAATTGCTTTAGTCACAATTGGGATTTGCATAAATTCCATTATCCACAAAGAAACAACATCTGTACCGAGTAGGCATTAATAACGGAACACGCAAAGAGAAATGAATATTTCCATTTCCCCGAGACGTTAGCTTAAACAGGAAAACTTTAATAAAAAGGTGCAAGCTAAATGCGCCAACATCTGGGATTGGCTTCAAATATGCAGATAGAAAAACAATGAAAAATAATCGACCATTTCTAAAGAAAGCGCTTTCATTGTTTCCTATCTTGACTGTGACACGCCTAAAATAGGACTGATTTTTTTACTTACAGATCTTCAGTATCGTTTATGAATATTTGACATCAAAGTAAATTAATGTTTCTTACTTTACATAGTCTATTGAATGAAATATACCAATGTATTTAAACAAAATCAGCAAAGTCTTTTGCGTAAAAGTTATTTGAACTTCTACCTATAATTAAAGAATGAAGAGTTGCGATGTTTCAAAATCTATTTTATGTTTTCAAATATGTTTTGATTAATATCCTCTAGTTGTTCTTTTAAAGATGTATAAATCTTCATAATTACGAATTAAATACTTTACGTTCTGTTATAATAAAACTAAATTCCTATTAAAGAAATAAGAAACCGTATGATTTTAATTTATAAATTAAAATATAAGGTAAATAACGAGATAATTCAAATATGCGTTAAGTAAACCTTAAGATCCATGCCATGGAACTCACTGTCGTGTTAACGTAAAAGATGCGATACAACGATGTACTGACTAAGTCAAAACTATAACAATAACAGTTAAGCTTGCGGTTAGACAGAAACCGAGCTTAAAGCTGAGACATGATAGTGAATATCAGGATATTGTTACAACGTATATTACTACGCGTGGTATATTATTATTAACAACGCGTAGTTCCTCCTTTGATAACTTTTACATTAACAAATTAATGACAGACTCATTAACATCAGAATAACTTAATCCATACAATTTCGTGATACTGATTATTTTTTTTCAAATCCATTTGTTTCTAAATGACACTTAAAGCTGTTTTGTACAAACGATAAATAAATAAAAACTTACATACACAGCGCTATCAAGCCCTAAACTAAGCATTAGCCTGTAAAATGATACTCAATAACGGAGAAACATACTTATACACTTTTTTGTAAATTCATACGTTTGCCAACTAGAAAATACCCAGACCAATACAGACAGACATGTTCATGCACACAGGTGTTTGTACTGCCCGGAGATCGTATCCTTAGGGTACTAAACTATGTCTCGACCATCATCATCACCAAATGGGTCATCTAATAAAATACAATATAATTGACATGTGTGAAGTGTGGTGACGGCAGATTAGAATACAATTGTCACCACCCCCATTTTTGAAATGGTGCAGCAAGCGGTCAAGTCGTACCGTTCACTCATTAAGAAAAGGTTGCTGTCTCCAATCCAATTGCCAAATGTAAAAATATTAGAAAAACTCTACACTCTTAATGTGGAGACCTTAAGTCCAGCATTAGACTTACAAAAGCAATGAAATTAATTGACAGACAATTGCTTCTACCGCCCATACATCGTCTAGTTTTAGAAAAACCTAAAAATAACTGCTACGCAAAACCATTTCAAGACGTCAATTTAAGAGCTGTTAGAAATTTACGTAATAATGAGATCAATAGTAGACTTTATACGTGTGTAAAATTCTATCTGTGCACTATTAAGTTTTGCGATCTCGTTTCAGGGGTTCAAGTGCAGTAAACACCATCTAGCCCTTTGTTAACTGATATACAACTTCTTTGCTAAGGCTTAGAGAACACTGCATTAGTAGAACGTGAATACTTTGAGGAAGAACTTTATTTATATTTGAACTTTTTATATAATGAAACATTATAAAAACCAATAAAATAAAAAAACACAATTTAAAGAATTAATTAGTAACGAATATAAAAAAATGATTAGTGGTGATTTATGGCTCTCTCAACCATAACTCTACGGTACAAGATGGTATTTGCACTTCAGTATTAAAAAAGCTTGAAATAACTGTGTCAAATTGTTATTTATGCACATATTAATATCTATTATGAAAAAGTAAAATAATAAAAATACATTTTTCGCAGTCGGGAGACTGCGAAAATTACTGAAAATAGAAAAACAAGTCCTACCAATTTTTTTTTATAGGATAGGGGGCAAATGAGCAGACAGATCACCTGATGGAAAGTGAATACTGCCGCCCATGGACATTAGCAACACCAAAGGAGCTACAAAATGCGTTATATACTTTTCATGGTATTGCATGCGGGAGACAAAAAAATGACAACAATATTTATTTGAATACTGCACTTAGCTTACTATTTACGTACATTTGTATAATTAAGTCTCGAAAAGTTATTCAGGTAAGTATCCTGTATTAATGACTAATAAAAAAAATAATGTTTCCAACATTGCAAGCATCATAAATGGAGGATCCCCCAAACAATTAGCATGCATGTAAGGACTATATCTCTCAATACACGCCAAGTCACTCATTGAATCTACAAACTGCACCAACGCGCAATGGCGGCAGCGTAGTACATACATCACGGCGTGTTTTCCCTTGGATTTGTGTACGGGACCGCAGCAAATAATTAAATGTTCATTCACGGCTTACCGAACGCCCCCACAGAATAATAGATTTATTTTGGACGACTGTATTTCGTATTGGCGAGGTTTTAATGGTAAACAATTTAGCAAACGCGCAAACATCAAATTTGTAGGGTAGATACATTAATATGTATGTTGACTCTATTTCGTAATGGGAAATATATTGCTTGAACTCGAGATTCAATACCCGGTATATAATTTACAAATTGATCTTGAAGATTGAGCAGAATATTGGTCAGGAATGTAATGTTGACAGATTATCATAACAAACTGATGCTTATCGCCCGATACCTAATAGTAAAATAAAAAGCATTTTACCAAATCCGGCCAGAAAAGTAAATTATTTTAAGCAGCTGACAACGTATTTAGGCAACAGAGTTACTTCACACAAAAAAGGAACTCATTCGTAACCAACATTTAAGGAGGCACGTCCTTTGTGTTCCTTTTAAATTCAATTTAGAACGTAATGGCGGACGTAATATTGAAAGCGCTCAAACACACCCGCCTCTAAGAGAATTCCTCAGCCTAACATCGACTTTACAATACAAATGAAACATTTGAAATTACGAACTCCAACTCCAAAGTGCAACATATTAAAAAAGTTTCGACACCTTCGTTTAAAGTAGAATAGCTCAATATCTGGTGTGGAAACCCGTACAAATCTAAACTGGCCTACTATGTGTTTAGCTGTTCACGTAAATTACTTTTGTTATTAGAATGAAATTCACCCGTCTTACTGTTTAACCGGCAAACTGTATAGCTTTTAGTTAATCGACATATAGTTACTGAAAAATCAATATATTAATAATTATAACTTTTTAAACTGCTGTTCTAACCAGCTAATAATTATTCATTAAACCTATACCTAGATATCACGAGAAGATGGATATTTGTTAATTAATATTAAACAGATGTATTAGGAAAACTAGTCATATCTCTCTGTCTACAACCTATCGCAGTCGACTGCTCGAACTACTCACCCATTTTATGCCGCATCACCCCGGTCATCCACTTTTTTCATCCAGCTTCCACCAGCATCCTTTCGTCCTACGCTACGCTTGCCAAGACGCGGTCTCTACTCCAGAACTCGTCAGCTCCAACGGACATCGGTTCTGCGCCATACATGACCAGCCCACTGGCACTTCAATATGCTAATCCGGCTCTTACGGATTAAATCATTTATATTCTTATCCCTAAGGGAGACCCCGAGCATATCTCTTCATTAGCATAGACTTTGAACTTGTGAACAAATCCCGCAGTCAGTGTCCATGTCTCAGCTGCGTATGTTAGCACGGATAGGAGGCATGCCTCAAATACTCGTCTTTAAGCATTGCGGTGACGATGATTATGCCTGCCTTTATCAGGTTTGGCCCGGATAGATATAATATATATATCTATTCCTGCACAACCTCGGGAAGGACGCCATCGATGCATATCGGTTGTGGCATGCTATGGTCATTGAACATTTCAACTTGTCCAAATTCATGCCAAGGCCAACTCGTCGGGTAAGATTCATTTAGGCTGTTCAACATCTCAGCAATCTCTTCCGATAACTTCGCCACGATGACGATATCGTCTATACTAAAACCAAACAAGTGAGTTTACTACGCTAGTCAGCCTCTTATATTGGGTAAAAGAGGCTCACTGGCGTTGTATATTGGGTAGCAATACGTTACACAAGACTGTATATAGATCTCGGTTAACATACAAAATAACACACAAGAAAGGTCCCGTGATCAAAGTTTCTGGTGCCTATTAAAGGGGACCAATGTCCAGCAGACTGCAGTAGGTTATATGGATGCGAAAATAGCACAACTTGCTTACAATGTCCTGAAAGATGAAGAATTTACGGAATGTTTGTTCGAAATTACCTAAAAATGTAGTAAAAACATAAATTTTTCAGATTCTTCTAAATCATTTTTAATCACAGCCTTAAATTTAGAAGTTTGCTTTTAAATTAAGTTTTAAGCGTCCTTAATTCATTTCAGAACTGTTTTTGACAAGGCAATATGATTTGACTGTGTATAATTCAGACGAAATTATTTCGAATTCTAAGTTATAAATATCTTATACTATGGGTACATAACTATCATTTATATTGAATAGCCATGTCTACTGTCACCTTTAGTAACGAATTATAACATTACCACTTCGATATAAAGGATGAATTCCATCATGTTAAATGGAATTCAACCTTGAAATTGCGTTACAATCCGCCCATCTCCTACCAAAATAGAATCATAGAGACAGCACTGCGATGACACAACAATAGGAGTATGAAGCCTTCTTCCTATTGTTTCTGAATACTAGTGTGTCTGGCAATAGAATCGATGCCGTATTACGTTCTTCCATCACTGTCAACTCGTATATATTACATTTAGTATACATTGAAAGTGTAAACAATATTATGATCGTATATAATGGTACAGTAATTTCGTAGGGCACATTGTCGACGTATACTTATTAACATTTTCGTTGTGTAAACGAATTGTTAGATTACGTGGTCACGAGTTGTTAAAACTCCTATAGTGGGAATCTAACAACTCTGCTACCCATACTACAAGAATTAATGGCACACGACATGGCTTAATTTGTCTGCTTAGATCTGTATCTGAAAACATACTCGTTCAACGGAACCCATTCAAATTGTCGTTACTATAACTACAATTTGAATGGGCTCGCGGTTTTACCCAGTATACCCATTATTCAAAATCAGTTAATATTGTATTTTTAGACGTGTATCTTTATCTGCTATTTATGTATCCTAATCAAAACCATTATTATTCAAATGAATAATGTATTTCTTTTAAAAGACATGGTTTCGATTAGTGTTCGTCCAGGAAGAGTAGTGCACAATTGCTTACACGCGTGTTAACGTTTAACATGTGGATGCCTTTAAAGTGGGTGAGTGAAACAAACTGTCAGCCGCTGACTTTCATCTTCTATTACCGGACTCTGTTTGGTTAGGACCTGTTATACAAATTCATTCATAAGACATGTTTATGAATTCATAGGACAACACGTTATTAGGGCACTGTAACCAGAGCCTTTTGTAATTTAATGACATATGAATACTACTTTGCGATAGCAAAGTTACAATACTGTGGGGGTTTTGTTAACATATATTCATGTTATCAAACTTGTAAGCACCAAACAGAATTCATATTTACTAACCGATTTACTTGGATATAGCCACTGGTTTCTTTTTCTATTATGTTCGAAATTCTGGCAATAAAAAGGTTAAGTAGCGACCGATAATGATTGGCTGCGATATTTCAATACAATAATTTATTAATATTAGTTAATCATTTACGAGTATAAGCATATCCCACTATGTTCATACTATCGTTTAGTTATTTCACTCCCTAACATGCTGTTTAGACTAGTAAAATGTAACACTCAGTACATAAATGAAATAATGGCTGGCAATAGAGAGACGAGTGACGAAATACAAACATACTCTGAGATGAGTTAATAGTAATGTGTGGGGTCTTATTTGTCCATTAAAAATACCAGTATAAGAAGTGATCCCCTGGCATCCCTGTTGTCTGTTAAAATATCTCGTAGATTTAATCGAGCGTCAAAGCAAGCTATTGGATTGTGAAATTTATATTATAAGAAGAAAAAAATTACATATAAGATAATTATACACTTTCATCGGTAGGGGAAGATTCTATATTTATTCCAAATTGTAAAAAAATGTTGCATGGACATACTCGACCGCATCAGGTATTAAATAGCATCCATGTCCTAGTCCTATCTAGGTAGGATACATTTTTAATCATCGTCTTCGTCGGTAGAATTATTTTCCGCTTCTGGCTTGTTTTCATTCTCAGATTGCGTATAAGATTAGATGTTACAAATACGTTGTTAACAAAACCATATTATTATATTGTTTCTGAATACTGGTGTATCTGGCAATAGATGAAATATGAACTATGTCATTAATTTTATGACTTTCTACCCCATAGTTGTGACAGGCAAGCGCCTGTCACAACGAATTTCATAGTATACCCTGACTCAGAAGAGAACTTTATGATCTGCACGCACAGCAAGTTGATAAATGTGTAATTAACGAACGGGTTTCTAGAAAGCTCCTGAATAACTTACGTCCCCAGTACTCGTACCGTAAAACTGTGGAGTCAATTTAATATTCATCATAAAGATTTTTCCGTGATAGTCGTTTAAACTGTTTAAGATGAATGCGGTTTGTTATAAAAGTCGGTATGACGCAAAAAGGACGATTGTCTTTGAAGCTAAATTTTTCATTTTCTTGGTGCTTTATTAATATTAAACTAAGGAAGTAATATATTTGAATTTTTATATAAAGTGCAGTTAGCAACATTGAGATCAATAATATGTACAAAAACTGATCAGAATGCTTTTAAAGTAGTAGAATCCAAAAGGGGATTTTGAGATTTACTAAGGCGCTGCAGATTAACATACAAGGTGATACCTTGTACCCGATTGAATACCTCCACCAAGTATCAGTTCCGTATATATGGCCACACGTCAAGGATAAAGATAAAACAAATACATTTACTAAAATTCTCGAACGCTTCAAATTAATATGGTTAAATGAGTTACGTACTAAAAAGTGAATACTCCACTAATCTGACACTTTTCGATAAACATTAAGAAGTAATTGGGTAACAAACTTGTACAAAAAATGGCATTTCGAGTTTCCCTAGCGTGACAACTTTTTATTTTAATGAAAAAAATTCAAATTTAACGAAAATGGTGGTATGGTTTATGGATCGTTAAAAATACATGACAAAAACAGAAGATTATATGAAAAATTGCTGCCAAATTATGGTCGATTCTTACACACATGAAGCTCACTTCTGTTACAAAACAAGGGCAAGAAAAAATATTATAAGGTTCGGTTATTTTTCATGAAATACATTTTAAATTTCTAAACTTTATAATAGTGAATTAAAACTAGGAAAATATTTTCAAATTAAAGTTAAAGTTCTTTAATTTTAACACGAATGCGATATGATCTCTCATAATATGTTGTGATATGATGTTGAACCACAACTTTTGCTATATTCATCAACATAGATTTAACCAATCAGTCATTATGTATTCCTCCATTAACGGCTCGTCGCTGTATTTTACGATCCCATTATTCATGGTTGGGCCCTTTGATATTGGTCAAAGGCCCGCATCGATTTTTAGTCAAGTGTTTGCCGTTGGCGCTCGTTTGCCCTGTAGCTAAGATTGACAGGCGAATAAGTGAGCTCAGGTACGGGTAATACCCCGTTGTCGATGCCTATCAACTGCAAGGCTTCTCGCACGTAAAATTGGTTGTATGGTAATTTTAAAGCCACCGCCGCAAGCGTTATATCCATCGGGTTAAGGGTACTGTAGTTCATATTTAGATGTTGATTTTTTTCTCACAACCACATTTGGAGTCTTTTGAAAATATTTCCTTAAATAATTAAAAATACGGCAGCTTGTTATATTCTAGAGTAGATTTAAGATACAAATATATATTTTTCAATGATGATGCCATGAGCAAATTAAAAAGCATTTTCCATCATAATTATTTTTCTTATCTTAACTTTAACATAGGATGCAAATATAAATTTATTAAAACTTGAATTTTGGAATACAATTTGCAGAAACAGAAACCTTAACACCAAATCTTCGAGCTGAAAATAACTTTTAGTAAAAACAAGTCGTCAAATAAGATGCTCCAACTGAAAATGACTGTAAGTAAAAACAAATTCTATGAAAGTAAGTGCAGTTTGAGTTCGAAACTTGCAGAGCGATGAATACTACCTAAGTCCCCCATAATAAATTATGCAGTCGGGGGTAAGACGAACGTTTTCAATTATGTTAATGTAAATGGCGAATGTTTTGGAAAACTTTTAGCCTCAGCGTACTCGGTGATACGTAATTCAAATGTATATTACCTGGTTGACCTTTATCTCGGTTACCTATGAGCGATGCCTTTTGTGTTCGACACAAAGGTTGTGGTCTCGCTTGTATCTATACAACAAACAGTTCAATATCTATGATCTTGAAGAACTAATGCTATAGAAATGATGAGTAGCTCAACAGAATTAGAACGCTCTGATTATTTCTAATGCTCTTTCAGGCTTCTTTTAATAAAAAACCGGAAGCGAAATTGTGCTACAATTTATGAGCACACCATCCTATTCCAAATGACTTACATACTATTTGGCATACTGGAAGTTTTTTGCAGAGCAAACCATCAGGCATCGACTAAATTAAATACAAGTAGTTTCCATTGAAAACTTCTCCAGGTGGATATGTCAGCAAGGTGTTTCTGGGACCTGAGCTCTTTATAAAGGCTTATGGACATCGGCGTCACTTACTATTGAATGAACTACGTTTATTAGGCAATGAAGTCACTCATAAAATCGAATCGATCAAATAGTTTAGCCCAAAAGTGATAAAAACAATCCCTAAATCAAAATTAATGTATATTAATGCGGCTTTCACATGACCTGAAAAAATAAAATATATTTTACAAACCCAACTGCTAAAAATATCCACTTAAAAGGGAAAAACAAGTGCTGTATAGTGCAAACAATATATACTTTCCATGGATTGCAAGCGGGAGACAAAAAATGACAACAATATCTATTTAAAAATTAACAATACATTATACTAGCTTACTATTTAGGGTACATTAACATAGTTAAGTCTCGAAAATTGAGGATTGCATTGGATTTTTTTCTTCGGCAGTGGGGTAAAAACAAAGTAGCTTCCGTTCTCGGGAAACTTATATAGAATTCTAGTAAACAAAAAATCGCGCAAAAACTCTACTTCGTGTGATTTTAAAAGATCCTTGTTCGATAAAAAAAAATACATTCTTTTTATCTTGACATTTTAAAGTACCCTGGTATTATTGTTATTTGTTGAAAACTGAACATCCTAAGTCAGATAGTACAGTATGGTAACCGTAATTCTTAATAGAGTATATTCTTAATAGAGTCATATTCAATATAGTGGGTTTTTATTAATATAGATAAGTACAACATTACCACTTTATCCACATTATAAAGTCATGTATAGTGACACCTTTTAGGTTAACTTTAAAAGTTATTATAATCAAATTCAAACTAATTATTATTACTAAATATATTTGGCTGACCTAATAAGCCAATAATACCGAACCATTAGAGCCGCATCACCGCTATCTTATTTAAATGTAACGTTGGTGATCACAACTTTATTCTGCGGTCGTGGCCAAGTTCGACTGTTGTAACTTTGTTTACGCAATCTCCTTCTGACTCTAACGGTGTGAGATACGCCGGGAATGCGCCGCCCGAGTATCGTTACGCGCAGATTTATTAACTCTGGTTTTTTAATGGATTAAAAGTTTAATTGGGGACTCTTTCGTGGGCCCATTGAGAGTTTTCTGTCGGGCTTTTTTGACAAGTATATTTTTTGATATTAATAACCAAGTCACCAAGTGGAGGTCAACGATTCACGACCGGCCTTTTAAAATTTACGGCTTTGTTTTTTGGCATAATTCTAAATATGAAATCCTTTTCAGTCATAGGTTTCCTCCTATTAAGTTAATGTCTGGGTTGTGACGGCAGATTCAAATGTAATTGACACCACCCCTACTCTTCCCGAGGATTTCGCAAGAGCCGACTAAGGGAAACAAGATACCAGATGGTAGGCAGTAGCGCCACCTTGTGTGCTGGATATATACTGGGTCAATCCGTCATGGGCATCTACCCCCATGATACTGAATTGTTTAACATAAAATAACCGAACTATATACTTGTACCGATGTATATTTTAATAACCTTAAGTCATTCATGGATAATTTTAAGCAAAAGTTAGGTATATAAAACAGATCTAATATTCCTATTTCACGGATTGATATCTAGCACTACGGTAAATACACACTACCTAGACTACCTAGACGATGAATCTTGATTTCAGTTGGGCCAATATCGCGAATGAAATTTAAGATCATCTAACAATCGATGGTAAGGCTTAAGTTATTTGGTATTTGATTGGATTCGGAAAGTTATTTTTGTCGGTATTACCTAGTCAAGGATCTGATAACTTAACTTATTTGTGAATATGTTTACTTGTAAATATAATGATTTTGTCTGGTTCCATCCCATAAGTAGAAAATTTTGCGTGCATGAACATGCGCATGCTTATAGTAGTAGTAGACATATTATTTAGGTCTCCCCCGTTGTCATTTCATTAGACCGGTAGGTGTCGCCTGGTGACAAAGGTATAAATAATTCCGAAAATTTGAAAAGACATTGGTACGTGGTATTTGAACCGCGCCCTCTAGATCGGTAAACAACGGAAGGATGGTAAGCAGTAGTAGGAAAAGTATTTTTCTACTTATTTCTCTATACAACAATACAACCCATTATGTCATGTGGATTCTTGTGTTATATTAACTTGCCTATAAATTCATGAGCAAGCATGAAGTAGGTAGTTAAGCAAACTGATAGACGCGAATACGAAATATTGTGTTCGCGCGAAACAAACAGCGCCTCATGATAAATCTTTGCTCATACAACTTTATGCATACTTTATTATGTGGTTTTAGAGAAAATGACGTCTTTTGACGAACACTTGGTTCAGTGGTTCGGAACCGTGGTTGTGAAGTCGACGAGAGCGATCATATGCCGCAAGCGTAAAGTTTTGTGTCATTTAATTCCTTAACATTTCTTTTCTACTACAGATAATGCTAGGGTAATTTGAGGAGACTTCGGTGATTTTTAAATAAGGGACACGTGACCTGCAGCACTGTATCAATGCGTTGTGGAGGGTTATTTTTCGGCAGAATAGAAAATAGATTATATTATACAGAACATATGTAGGTACCTACTAACTTAGTTGCTACCTTGAAACATAAATGTATTCCATCGCATCATGTTTAAAGTCACTATAACTACACAAAAATTATTACACACTAGTGGCGCTTTAAGTGTCTCTGGCAGCCAAAGGTTAATAGGACAGGAGTGAATAATATATGTTGTTCTTATAAGACATACAAAAACACATTTTAAGAAAATTTTCATGAGAAAACTCTGTTAAAAAAAAACAAAAATGCTTAATCCAGGTGAAAATTAAAGAAACCGCAAAAAGATGACAAATGTATTGAAATAACATTTATTTTATTTTTGCTCAATATGCCAACGCTGTATTTTTATAGAATTCAAGAAAATCATTTAGATGTATGCTTTATCTCCCGGGTAAAAATATCTATATACCGATATTCCAAAGTTCAAATATACCGTCATTAACAAAGAACTAAAAGTCAACATCTTTGCATCGATATTACAAGAGCCCAACACCTTTTAATTACGGTTCCGATGAAACAGAGCAAATTAATTAATAAAATGCAGCGCGTTCCTGAAATATTTCATTTACGCATTATCCACTTGAAGCACGATTTCAGTTAATTAATTAGTTTGGTATTGAGGAAAGGCTCGGTAGGTACCTCCATCTGACCTTTAGGCAAATTTTAAATTTTCATACCATTAATAAAGTGGTATTATAAAAATTGAAGTACTGTCTCATCAAAGTTGCAGTTACCTCTCACAACGGTAACATATTTATTAACTATGCCCTATTAAAATAGATCGAATATTCTTAGGAGTATACGGACACTGTCTGCGGGATTGGTTCTTCATTTTTATTGAACAGGAGGTAAACGATCATACGGTTCACCTGATGGTAAGTGACACCGCCTCCCATGAACATTTGCAAGACCTCTGGTCCCTGAAATGCGTTGCCGGCCCTTTGAATGTGTGTGCGCTCTTTTTTAGAAGAACGCCAAGACGTATCGCTCTCGAAATGTATCCAGTGAAAGTTCATTCCACAGTTTTGTCGTACGTGGCAAAAAATGACGACAGAATCAAAGGTTCACAAGTTCAAAGTCACTCATCGCGCATTGGAGCGAGCTATGCTCGGGGTCTCTCTTAGGGATAACATCAGAAATTATTTTATCGGTACTTAAGTAGTAACCGACATAGCCCGCCGGATCGGCAAGGTGTAGTGGCAGTGGGCTAATAACGTCACGTACGCAGAACCTATGGCCGTTAGAGCAGACGAGTTCTGGAGTTGCCACGTCTTGGCAAGCATAGCATAGGCCCCCCTTTGATTCGATGGACCGATGAAATGCGAAAGGTTGCTGGTAGAGGCTGGGTGAAGCGGACGACCGGGACGGGGCAGAACTATGTACAGATGGCGATAGATTGAAGGAAGATTCTTAATGATTAACTTTTACAAACGTCAACCTGTGGAAGCGGACTTGCAACAACTCGAGAAGTGGCTAAGTAGCGCAAGGCGGTGTTCGAATGGACAGGATGGCGTTCTCTTACAGCGGAGAATAATTCTGACATTAGATGTTTGCGCCAGAGTTAATAAGTAAATAATAAAATAATATCATACTCATCCCAGTATTTATCACTATATAACTTATTATCCATTCACATCCAATTACATGTAAATCATCATCAAAATTAATGAAGCCATTGCTACAATGTTGGATATTGGCTTAACGCGCGCTTGACCGCAAACCCGAAACATAACTATAATTTGTGATTCGTGCCTTTTTTAAGCATTTATTGTATTACTCTAAAGCTATACCTTAGATTTTAACCTCTAGATTCTTAAGCAAGATTAACAAATCAAGAAAGTAGGGTGTTTAATCTTTGGAATGGAAGTAAGAAAGACGGCTTTCAACGTTTTCGAATCTTTGAAGATAACATACACGAAAAGGATAAAATTAATGGAATTTGACAACCTGCTATTGGTTGATTGAATAATCAGTTTTATAATTCATTTTGCATTTTTTCACAGAATTTTAAAAGGTTTAACAAAGATTATTAGTTATAAAATGCAAGTTTTCAACAGAATAAGGCGGATGTTGTCGAACTATTTAATTAAATATTAACTTATCCTAAGAATCTGTTATAATATTCTCTCACTAAACTATTTAAAATTAAAGTAGTCCTCTGCCAAAATAAACCGTTCTTATCAGTAGCATCATTTACAAAAATAATCACTGTGAACTTTAACACAACAACATATGCCACAACACAACAACTGATATTGTAACCAAGTACAAATTAATACATTTTCTATTATTTTTTATATCTATAGCATAATACCTAAATATTTAAACTTTGTGAAGAACAAAAAAATCACCCGTCGAATCCAAGATAATAAAAAATAAAACGTCAACAGCTAGGACCGTCCGAGTAAATCAAAACCGCGATTTTTTTTCTAATCCCGTGGTACTGGCTGAAATAATGCTTAATATTAAAAGAAGGTCTAAAAATATACACGTAATTATTTTTTAAGATAAAGTTCTGACGTACCTTGATCGCTCGTATTCTGGCGGGCTTGCGCGGACGGCATGTGGCCAACGTCTAACACACACCGGTTGCGCGCGGATACTGTCAACTGACGCGTTTCGGCTGGATTCACGGCGACAAGCAGCCAGTGTGGCGCTTTATCGATATCTCTAACGCTCTCCCGGTGAACTATCGATAAAAGTTTATCACTAGTTGCAATGTTTCTTTATTGCGCACCCGCTTAGTGTATTCGTCGTAAAACATTTTATCAACGCAACATATTAACTTTAACCAAATTCACAACTTTATAATTTTTTAGGAAAAATACAAAGTTGTTGTTTTTTACCAATTTTTTCAATAAAACTAGTTATACATTCAACTATGTAATACTGCTGACCCTTATTGTACGAATATGTATAGAAAGTTAACGGGTATTGTGAGGGAAATTTGTTCAGTCACACACGAACGCACACATACTCATCCCTATAGGCATCTAGCGGTGAGGGGCCTCCGTAAAATAACATTCTTGGGTTCTCAAAGCAGCAAGAGGGGTCAGCCCTAAAAGGAGGCGCATGCGTAGACACAGTCTCCCAACGAATGCTGGGCAGACTTTCCACGTTGATTGATTCACGAACTTGTGCGCAGGTTAACTCACTCGAGGCACGTGCCTTAAGTAACGCATTGCCATCCCTTAAAGAACTTCCCACCCCCTTGTGACCTTCACGCGCTCTTTGTAGGCCAGTGCCAAAAACAGTTCAGTTTAGACTGGTCGGTTTTGTTGGCGCGGAGAGTGCTTGTTTCACTGTTTTAAAAATGGAATTCGGTTCATTTTTGCGTTTGTACATTGGGTACTACAACAAAACATTATCAAATAATTTTTGCATTACTGTTTCATAATTGATTACTTTTTTTAAGAACGCGATTGAAAAAGAAAATTTTTTTAAAATCTGAATCGAAGTGGTTTCATCGATGTTATTAATACTTGAAAATAATGAAATAACTTTTTTTTTAAATTAACTGCAAATCTTTGATGTGAAAATCGATTGTTTCATTCATTTAAATATTGATTTTATTAATAATGTACCACAAAGTATTTTTAAGGAATGTATTACACACCTTGCTACGTGAGTCCTCGTAGCACAATCTGTAGCGGATAATATCATCTACGAAGTTTTTCGTAGAAACGGTCGAAACAACGGTTGTAGTTGATTTAAATTAAATTAAAATTAACTTGATTAATGTTATGTAACATAATGCATTAAGAGAGATATATGACAAGTTTTTGTGTGCTCAATCAACTCTATACCTTCATCGATTTGTATCTCTTTATAGTCTCAAGGACGGTGTTTTTTATAAAGTATGTCATCATATTTTTAATGTACTCACAGGCTAAATAAATATTAAATTATATATTTTGAATATGTAATTAAATGATATTAAATTTAAATAAAAAATCACGTAAAACTCAATTCTGTCCTTTAAATCTCTAGTACTTGTCCGCTTTTAAAGACACGGTATCTCCAGGAGTCGATTGATTATTAATTAATCTTAGCTATCAAAATTAAAATTTGGCTTTAATATTGTCATTGTGTAATATTTTTAAATACTCAACTGTGAAAAATAGACATTTAATGATCAATCATGAAAAATAGAATCATGCTCTTCAGAATATAAACGACCAACGGCAGGGCACAAACCAGCACAGATTTGCCGGAGATTCAACCTGGAATTCTCCAGCCTACTTGGGATAGAACGCACAAAGTGACTAGGGGGCAATCTGAGTCATCTAGGTAGGTACCACCGCAATGCCACATATCGTCCCTTGCAATAGAAGTGTTATGCACTGTTATGTCACGGGATGAGGGCACTGTAGTCGATTTGCGGGGTAGAGAGACCTTATATTGTCTCGGATGACAGGTGAGTGCGGCAATTTTGGAGAATAATAACTGTCTATCAGTTATTCGTCTCCTTCAATGCCGCTCTTTCACGGTGTATGGTATCACTTAACATCTGGTGTGTGTGTGTTTGTGTGTGAAACACTACTAATGAATTTGGAGTTTCAGGAATATTCACTGACTAACTCAACATTTTTTTTATTTTACTCAATACTCTCTACTATCACAATCAATTTTACAAAAAGGACCATACATGTCCGGAAATAATACTGCTGGTAAATCTTCGGATAATGTCTGTATATGTATTAAACAGCGAGTTCTGTGGTGGCAAATGACGCGGAAAAATATTCTATGGCAACATCCTTGCTGCATTGCAGCCAACGCGTTAAGAAAAATATATTACTATAATAACATAGCAGCAACAATATTTTCTGCAACACTTTATTTCTTGTCTATCCTTACCTACTATAATATCATAAATATAGATGTGTATGGGTTTGTATGTTTGTCCGCCATTCACGAAGGAACAGAACGGCACTGATTTAATATATCGGTGGAGTTAAAAAAACAGAGGCAAATTGCCACTTTCTAAATTATAGATTTTAACCTATTTTAGCATTTCATTTATATGCATAAATATTGATTTCATCAGTAATTAAATTCAGTAGGAAATCATACATTGAAGATCGGACTTATATTGTACATTGACTTTTATATATGAAAGTAAGATTTTATTGCCTTCATTTTGTTTAGGTTTTAATTTACAGAGAGCAAACAAAGACAACATTAATATTTATAAAAGCATGTGTTAAAAAGTCTTCCCGAGGAAATGTTTTACTTCAAGAGCCTGCTATTTGCGGACAATCTCGAGCTCAGTCTGAGAGAAGACCGACTTTCCGAATGTAAAGTTTACAAAGAGCTAATGACGCAATATGAACTTGCAGCTTGCTGAACTGTCTTCCATTCAACTTTAATGCAGAATTAATAATGTTTCATGAAATCGATATAAGGTTATCTACTTTTACAAATTATTTTAGTTATCTAATAATTTTCGTTTCTTTTCTGTAGTTTTGAAACAACTTTTAAACTAGTTCGAATAATTAAATTTATATGTTATAGGTGATCGTTTTATTGCAGTGGCATGTATTTATTATTAATTATCGCGTGATGACTGTCTGACTGAGTAACAGTAATTTATTATGAGAACCAAAGTCAATTCATAAATTAAATATTTTTAAAGAAATTTATATTCTTGCTCATTGTATTCACATGTTTTATATTGCTTTGTATTGATTATGTTTAAGTTTTGGCTTTAGTACAAAGCATGTTTACATCGCAAACTCAAATTCCTGCTTGGAGTAGATGAGAAAATTTCAACTGCGGCGATTTTCACCAACTTGTGTAAACTATTTTTTATACCGAGGCTATTTAAATAATTATTTTTTTTGTTATCAACAGTTATAAGTATTTAATATGCCAAATGTGATTTCCAAGCTATTTTTTATAATTGATTAAATACAGAAAAAAATACATAGGTGAATATAGTTTTAATGATTTAATTTTATCAAACCTGTTTCGCATAAATAATGTACAAACGAACAAACTTTTTATGACAAATGTTATTTTATGAATGATAAAAATGTTTGGATCTCTCTTACCCCTATTTTACATTCAGCTTCTAGCATCCACCAGATAAAGATATTAAATTTCGTTTTCCGTAGGTGAATATAACAATCCAGTTTAGGCTTGCTCCGCTCTTGCAACACTAGCAAATGTTGCATTGAATCAGGCAAGCCAGCATACAACAGGTTGAAAAGCCAATTCCAATAGATCTTTTGTACCCATTTATCGGCACGGGTCACTGGTATACCTAGATCTGTAGTTCCTGGGCTACCTTTATAGAACTACAATTGTCAGTCAACGAACATAATTTATTACATGGGATTTTGTACGACATTACGCACATGCTAAATCGTGTTGGACCACCATCCACAAATCCAAAATCTGAAAATTTGAACCTTGACGCCCCTACGTACTATAATAATTATACCAATGTCTGATCTGAAAGTATACTGCGCCACTACTTATTTAGACTAAAATAAAACATATCAAATTACTATGGATATACTTATATAGTATTAAAATTATTATGGAACGCCACGTGTAAATGAGGATTCTTAAATCGAAATCTTTACAGATAGATCAATGAAACGTAAATTTCTTATGTTTCAGTAAATAGTTTCTTATTTTTAATGTAAGTGTTTGCGACAACGGAGTTGTCATTAGTAACTAATAACACCTTATAAAACTTGGCTCACTCAACCTCAACAACAACAACCTCAATGGCTTTTTAAAGTAAGATTAAATAATATGTTACCATTAGCTGACAGCTTTCAAATATGTATGTGTGTGTGAAATTTCATTTTATCTAATTTATTTCAGTGCGGTGAGTTGACAGTAGCGGAACTTAAGCAAATTTCTTTAGAAATGACTGTCTGATAACTGCCGAATAAGCATACCTTCGTTTTAAAAATGTCCGTTGATTCTGGCTACCGTAAGAAGAAAGTGGTTCTCAAAATATAGCTCTACTGTGTAGAGCTATTTTTATTAGTTGGTTTCCTTGATTCAAAATATTTTTATCCACCGAATGACAAGATCGTCTTCAAATGTATCAAAAATATTCACTTAAAAAAAACATACGCATTTATGTGCAATGAATAAACATTGTAGGTATAGTACCTTAGTCATTAATTAAACTGTATGTAAAAAAGTATTTCATTATCTGTACATACGTGAACATTGTAGTTATATGATGTATAACATATGTATGTATAATAACGACAGTGGAGTACTTTCATTTGTGGTTTCGCGAATAAACATAGCAACTTTTTATGTGGCAAAGAGGTCATTACAAGCTGAGGTCTTTAATTAGAGCGCTTGGGAGGTGGCAAATTCACACATTGTGGTTACGTGTGTTTAAGTGGATACCTCCATTTCGTTTCATTACAAACTTGTTTTGTTTTTTCTTTACCCCGCTGGATACTGTTTGTTATGAAATAAGTAATTAGTCAAGCGGACAGTCCACATGTTACAGACATAAATTTTAAACACTGATTACACATTCATATTTTGTTGCACACTTGGATTTTTTATACTATGCATCTATTTACTAAACCATTTGTGCACCAATTTATAAATACTATTTTCGTATCCGCGCTTATCGCTACTTCATAATGGGTTAATGGCATACTCGGCATGAAAGGTCAGGTTTTTTAATGATAAAATTATAGTAAATCCTCAAATAATTTTTGTGTCGAATCAAATATTTAGAAACGCTTTTTGTTTTTAAATTTTCAAAATTATCTTTCTGTTGAGACATGCCAATGGTCTTCATATAACATTACTTCGTATCACATACATATATGTCTATAATTTCAATGTCCAATGCTCCGTATTATGTGACTCAGGCACTTGCCCAACATACACTTGACTAGCATGTCACTTAACGGCAAATCATTTCAAGAACCATTACCTTAATAGCTTCGTAGTCTAGTCTACTAATATTCTCCATAGCATTGAGAGGTTGGATAGATTATCCATTTAGATGCCCAAATCAATGTGTTTATGGAAATTCAAAATGGATTTTTAGTCTTTCAGCAGACACATTTGAAAAGCTACATTCTAGTTTAAACCTACCACCGGTTTTTATACCTATTTCCTTTAAAACACCAAAACGAAGGGCTGTAAATAAATCAGTCATAAAATAAATCATAAAAAATGCTTCCCACAATTATTCCTGTAGCATTGGTTTCATATTTAATTATTTCAAAACATAAGGTTGCACTCGATTGCAAAAGTTAATTTCAAATTATTGTACAAAAATTTCTGGCAAACGAGATTCTAATTCCGACGAGCACCCTCATTCTAAATTATTCTTTCGGATCAGAGTTTCAAAGCAATTTAATGTGAAATTTGCTATTCAAATAAGTTTTAATTTATACTTAAAAGGGACAAAGTATTTTGTAATTGAACATTTATTATAAAGCGTTACATTAGGTCAAAGTGCCTTTCACTATAATGTAAATACAGCGACAGAATTTGTTAACAGTTTATTGCTTCAATTAGATTTAATTACATAACCAGTTTGAATCACTGAGGTTTTGAAATTTCACTAAACTTTTGATTCAAATTTGAAATATTAATATCCAATATTGGATCTTAGTTACTAAGAACATAAATCACTGCTAATTTTATGGCTTTAGACTTATTAAGAATCACTGCACGAAAAGATTTTAGTCTAAATAGCATCAATAGAAAATGAACATGTGTGCCATGTCCACATACTTGCTACTACCTCTACATCCACAGAATAAAATATATTTACCTATAAGCAATATTACTGATACAATATTAGCTTTACGTCGAGAAGTATAACTTTAGGTTTACTTCATCACAAAAATTCAATTGTTATAAAATCTACAACTTAGCAACCAGTCCTTCTAGTTATTGGTAACAACTACTGTTATTAATAATAACTGCAATGCACCGACCTTAATACACACCATAGTCATGGCAAGATTGAGCCATGATCCAATGCACAGTTCCGATATGGATTGCTGAGTGTTAACGAAAAGTGACTATGGCAGTAGCTACTTAAGATAAAACTCATTCATACTTTTTTCTAAAAGACTTACACAGCACGACCATGACAAATTGATATCTGTACTAGTATAAATTTTGAATCTTAGGCCATCAATCTTCGACCCCGTAAAAATCAGTATGTAGTATTTGTTACGACAGTCAGTTTTATGCGTTCACGAGTAGAGTGAATTCATAAAACTTACTTAACACTGACTGTCTAACAATTGCTATTTTCCTCGCGAATACTTAGTTAAAATCGAGGTACACCGTATATTATGTATGTTACATTGAAGTCGATCATAAAATTAGTTTCCTCGTGTAATGTAAAGCCATAAAATGTATAGTTCATCTTCAGAATTAGTTCGAACGTCGCCCGACACCCGCCCAGGCAATTTGAAGTTGACTAACGAGGGAGTTGTGTGACAAATCGGGTCTCCTCAGTGATTGACGTCGGCCCCGTGAAGAATTAAGACCCGTCAAAAAACAGAACGAGGATATAACGGAAAATCAATCAAACTTGCCAAAAGCATCAGCTATGGCGATTAGGATAATGCAATGCATCCCCAAATACGAGGAGTATTCAAAAAGAAGTGACAATGACGTAGTAATGTGGGATAATCGAACAAAAACTGTTGTCATAGCAAACTTTTTCATTCATAGGTAGTTCTATAAGAAAGAACTAATCGTATTAATAATATTAAATAAACTCATATTCCAACATAGCTGTTCTCATTATATTTTGAACGTCGTAATAGGTTCAAATATCTACACTTAATCGACAAATTAACAGTCAAAACAATACAGACAATTCGCATTAAATGTTGACTGGTGTGTACTAACGTCGAACGGTTTAACCTATTTACCCAATGATATTCTGTCTATATAAAGGTAGATTCGCCATCCGTGCCTCAAAAACGAACCGCCGAAGAGAGTACAGGATTTATTATCAGAAACCAATTAATTAGCAAACCAAATCATCCGTACACCAGCAATACGATGACAATGATTGCCATAATGTTAATTAGGCATTCAATTAATCTCTGTAGTGAATAGAACACTAAACTTGGTGATTGAATTCACTTCATTGATCATTTTGCTGAACATATTGAAAGAGTTGATTATTATTATGATCTTACTTGTACTTTGCCCAGAATAACTCAATTAATATACCTAAATATTCACCCATATTCCCACGACGTCATCGAGCTAGTATCTTGTATAATGAGTGCTAAACAAATGATAAACATACTTAAATGTACTTTGGTTTTATAAATATTATACACTGATATACCCAGACCAAAACAAACGCTCATATTTTTTTTATCGAACAGGAGGCAAACGAGCATACGGTTCACCTGATGGTAAGTGACACTGCCGCCCATGAACATTTGCAAGACATCAGGTCCCAGAAATGCGTTGCCGGCCCTTTAAAAGTGTGTACGTTCTTTTTTTCAGAGGAAGTTCATTCCACAGTTTTGTTGTACGTGGCAGAAAATGACGGCAGAATTGAACTGTGGAAGACCTCTAATCATCCAGGTGGTGAGGATGAAATTTGAAGTTCCTCCGAGATGTACGGTGGTGGAACTCAGCTGCAGGAATAAGCCCGAACAGCTCATCTGATCACTCCCCGTGATACAAGCAGTAGAGAATGCAAAGAGATAACACATCTCTGCGCAAACTCAAAGGGTTCAGCTGGTCAGTAAGATCTGAGTCATCGACGATTCGAGCCGCTCTCTTTTGGATGCGGTCCTGCCGCTATACCAAAATATAAATTATCATCATCATCATCATCATGATAAAATTGTTTTAAACGTTTGAGCATTGAACTCCAAATTTATAAAAAGTTAAGAGTAATCTTATTCCAATTACTAATCTAGTGAAAATATTTTTATTTATATACGATCGATTGGACATTTGCGTTCATTTTAACCAATTGCAGTTAATTTAGACCTATGTAGTGGCTGGTCATAAATCTTACCATCTTATACCAGGCATCCTGTTTATCCGCATTCCTAAACCAGCCTACACAAGCAAATTATATATTCAGACGTCATCTTTTAGATGACAAACATAAAAAATACAAAACATACCAAAGTTACAACGATAATTATCATGATCAGTCTATTTCTGCCTAATGCAAGACAGACCTTTTGAATATCACATACCACTGAGCTCAGTTTTTGGTTTGCAACTTCAGCCTCTTACGAAAATCTGCGCTTAACTTGCTGGAGGTCGTCCTACGCTATATTTGCCAAGATCCCACATATTTTGGTAGATCCCACCCCACATATTTACTTCTTTGTGGGTTGAATGTTGACAAAATGTCAAACTTTCGTATATCACGATTGTTATATAGAGGTCATGGTATCTCGAACCCAAATATCAGCACCAAAATCGTGATAATATTATTGTTACATAATGTTATTTATTTGTGTAAATTGGCATGACGCCAGTTCCCACAAGCGCGGTTTTGCTTGAATTTAAAGTCCCAACAGTTATACTACTGTATTATATTAATATTAATTTTATACCAGTCAGTTTTAATTTAGTTTTGTTATATATTATGGTAATGAAATATTTTATTTCTATACAAACTAAAATTAACTCAGCAGGAGATGCTACCAGGTAAATTTTACACACGGCGTTGAGCCGAGCAAAGTCGCGTATGGATATTTTACCTAGTAGCGCTAGCTGTTCATTGATTTATTTTTTATTAATTGCATCTTTTGACACATTTCGTTGTATAGAATATCAGTTTGGTTTCTTTTATTATAAATGATGAACATATAGAACAGTGTTCACTTTAAGAACATAGTGACGAGTCAGAGATATCAATCAGAAATAGGAGATAATGAGAAATACTGTGCCAATGACTGTAATTAGGGGAAAACAGGAACAGACATGCATTATTCTTCAATTTTATAAATGCCAGGTGATAGAAAAAGAACATTTAATCTTATTCTCGTACACATAGCGGTCTGTAACGTGCACACATGTATGATAATTCATAAATTCAAATAAATAAATATTGCGATGACACAGTGCCGCTAGAAGCGATTACTAAAGCCGTTTAAACTAACGTTACAAAATAGCCAAATCATATAAGTCCGTCAGGTTTTTTAAATAGTCTTCCATCTGACTTTACTGTATTTTAAAAATAAATTAATATATAGTTTGAACATTTAAATAAACATTTTAACAAACAAAATGTACACGTTAGGACCTAAAGCAAAGACAGTTAAGAATGTCCCTGTTCTTATTCATTCCACCACTTATCTGGTTGTACCAATAAATTATTCAACTTTATTGGTTTATTTTTCTGCCCCCTATGTAAGGAGATGACATATAAAGTTTCTGAATAAGTATCGAAAGCTACTGAGTGGATCTTAGTGAGTCACGGGGGGCGTATAGGATTTGGAACCCTTTTTATATAATATAAATTTTAGTAATAGCACTGATAAAATAAATAGGTATACTAAAGTGATAGGGAGAAAACTGTAAGTGATATTGGTAATAAACATATTATATTTCAATATTTGTTATTATGATTTATAATAGTGAGGGGTTTCACTATTACGCCAACCACGGTAGCTGAAAAACCTAAAAGACAAATAATTTGATTTCATAAATTTGTGCGATATTAGTTTTATTACTAAAAAAAATATATCTACTAATAAAAGTCGTTAGTAAATGGATACTATATTGACAGAAAAAAAAATGTAATAAACTAGCTTTTGCCTGCGGCTTTACCCCGGTCCAGTCAGCCCAGTCGTGCCGAAGCCGAATCGAATCATCAAAATCATCCGAAGAATGTAACCTTTTATAAAATATGTTGAAAGTAGAAAACATTTTATAGAATATATTTTTTTCCACTCAAGTTTCATAATTATGTTTATATCAGCGTCTGCTGATCGCAGTCATTTTAGTATAGATCCATTTATTATTTGTACCAAATACTTACTCAACCAGTTTTTAACAAGAGATATCTCTTGAAAACTTCCGAGACACACGTATGGCATCGGAGACAGTTTTATGAACTGATGTTGTGGTCGGGGAAATCTCAACTTTGCGCTCCCTTGTGTTATTTCCAACCCGCGCGCAACCCTACCAATAACATGAACTTACGTTATGTTTATTATTTTCATTGACTGCAATGGCTACTTACCACAACTTAGTTTGTTTTTAATCCTTTACAAAAATCACTCAGCATATATAAAGAAAAGACTAGATTGTAACGTGCTAGCTGTGTTAGTACAAGTACCATAAATTTTCCTAAAATTGTAGTATCTGATTATTGTAGTTATGTTTCAAACTACCAATGCAATTTTCTTTCTAAGTTTTTATACGTATCGTATAAAATATCTTAGAAACCAAAAATATATATTTTATGCAGCAGTTTTGACCTTCTTTGTTGTAAACGTTCAAAGAAAAATACCTCTTTCCACCTTTTCTTAGTACAATTTTGAAAGTTCAATCGTTCATTTTATGCACATTGAATTTAGATTCTTGCTTACGCTCCTAGTGCTGTATTTTATGTCATAAGTGAGCAGGACGGTCAGTGTGCTCACATGGTAAGTAATACACCTGACAGTCACAGAAGTAGTGTTGAAGAAAATTAATAACAGTCGGTAGTCATTATTTTACCGTTAACACTGCTCTGCGCCCGTCACCCGAGACGACACATGTTTGGTATCTTATACCCGGTAATACAGTGCCCTCTTCCCGCAACACAGAAGTGCAAAACACTTATATTTTGCGGGACGATATCTGGTACTGCTAGTAAACTAGTATTAATGCAATAAATAATATATAATAGAAAACCAAAATCAAAAGGTTGCTGGCTAAGGCTGAGAGAGAGAGATAAACTTCAATCTTTATTTATAAAAAATAAAATAAAATATAAACACTTAAAGAAAATATCTTGCAAACCAATGAAAATTAGTTTAGATACGTTTTTCCAATAAAAATATACCTACACTCAGTTAGGTACTGATCCAAATATTTGTACAGGCAAAGTCGCCCAATTGGGCGACTCGATCCTGATTTTGTCCGTGAAATTTCACGGGTAAAATCTAAATATTCTGTTGAACATTCACAACAAGTTATGATAAATAAGTGAAAACTGCATCGAGAACAGGCCGTGGATGCAAGCCAATTTTAATATTCTTTGAAGTTGCTATCAACAGTTTTATATTTCCAGGAACCAACCCGTCATTTTCGCGTCCATAAATTCGCGATAAAAATGGAATCTAGTATCTACCAGGACTTGTATTAATTTTTCAATCATAGCAACGTGTCAGGTCGTGTGTTATCTTGTTTAATACACGACCTGCCTTAGTGTAGAAATATGGAAAATATTTAGTATATCACGATATTTTATATGAGGTCTTACGAAGGCTCGATGATGCACCGGCTAATTTTGTTGACGTCAACGCCTCGTGCGTCAAGCATCTTTCGGTCACCGATGGAAAGTTGTTTTCATTTCCGTCACCGATTAAAAGCAACTTTCAATCGGAGACCGTTTGAACTCAAGTGTTTCCGTACTTTGGAATGCACTTGACGCTTTGGCACTAATTACTGAATGGTCATTCGGCCCGCGTGGTTACTTACTGCCCAACACCCCATAGTGATGCTATGCGGTACCTCAACAATCGGATTTTATAAAGAACGATATTTTATTGAAAATAGGTAGGTAATAATTTGTATCAATTGATTTGCCTCATGTTTGAGTCACGGGTAGTGTAGGTATTATTTTATAAGAATACTAATGTTCTCAACTTCATTCTTTATAAATATTCTACGACCGTTATTACGATGCTGACCCTCTAGAAAGCCCTATTTTATTGTTTGGCAGGACCGAGTTGATCAAGTTGCAAGTCAACGTGGAAATATAAAAGGCCCTTACGAGTACAAGATTACATAATAATCAATAAATGCAAGCTTATTTTAGAGACATTACAAATATTAAAACAATTAAAATTCTCCTCACCGTACCAAATGCTACGCTTTAATCTGAGATTCAGTTACTTAAAACAAGGACAAAAGGAAGCGTTATATCAACACGAAGAATTCACATTTAACTGGAACTTTCGTTTTGAACAAAAGAGGAAGTCTGTTTTAATTAAATACTCCAACACTGCCTTTAGGTATTTTAGTCTTCTTCAAATCTATTTTAACTTTACGGCTTTACGTTTTTCTTTTATTACAAAGTTTACAGGACGGCCAGGAAGCTCACCTGATGGCAAGTGATACGCCTGACCATGACAGAGCACCAACAACTGTTTAACATTATTATCCATCAACTCCGCACTACGCCCGACACCCAAAACAACAGATGTTAGGTCTTTTATATCCGGTAATTTTACTAAGTACAGTGCCCTGATCCGTAGTCATACGTACGTCCCTTATACGTAGTTTATAGAGTTATATTTTTTGTCTTCTATAATGAAATGTTATGGTCAATGTTATGCTTAAAGGTTACTGACTGACAAGTAAAGTAACTTTCGTAAGTAATAATCGATACTTGGATGTATGATCATAAAATACTACCTCGAATCTTCTGTGCTTGGAATGCTTATTGCTATTTGTTTTAGCTTAAAATGTTGTATTTTCTTTACTACATTTCAGTTTATTTCAAGAAAACCGGTGTTACATCTATATTATTTGGACATAGGTGTACAATCAGATTTTGACCATACCATACCTTACTTTGTCTCACTTTGACTGTTAAGACATATAAATAAATTGAGTATACATTAAAAACTATAAAAGAATATAACTAAGCATTTAGCCTATAATATGGGACTAAACAAGTGATAAACATACACATATTTTTTTATAAATGCATACATATACAAATAATACACCCAGACCATACCATACGTTCAAGCACACAAATATTTCTGCTGCCCGGAGATTGAACCCGGAACCCTTGGTATAAGAAGAGACAACATCTCAACCACACGGGTCACCAATTATCCACACACATTAACAAAGCGCCATAAAACCCAAACTTACATTAATCATACATTTTTTTGTAAATCAGACTAATACACAAATGCGCTGCACGAGAATTGAACCTGGACCCACTTTGTAGCTGACATCTCAATCATAACACCTCATGGGTCGGTACAATAGTAAAACAATTTTGGGTGACAAGCTCACTTAAAATATAGGGATCCAGTCGACATCGTCCACTCGAATGTTGTCATTTGACTAGTTGCCGTCGAGACCTGGCTTTCAATTATGACGGTGAATCAATCAAATCAAATCAATTTCGCGGCGGGTAACGCTATCGGAAGTACTTCACCCTGATCACGGCTCAAGAACCATCAACAAGGACTTATAAGTATTAGAATGTATAATTGATGAATACTAAATGCTGTAAGTGCTCCGCTTTAGTTATTTTAACTTATACATTTGTTATAAACAATTGAACTTTGAAGAGTGCAAATACTATGAACAATATTAATAATGTAACCGTCATGTAGCCGTGGTACCTAAGCAAGTTTTTTTTATTATTAATAAAATTACATCTACAGTCTCATGGTCCGTACTCTTTTTAGTTAAGGATTATTTTGTAAATTAATTATTATAATATTATTTTAGTGCTCCGCGCATGGGGCAAAAGAATTGGTTTTGGGAATTAGTACCAAAGCAAGTTTAAAGATATTTAAACACTGAAAATACACAAAAAATTGCCTAATTCGAGATTTTTTAAGAAGGATATAATATAAAAAAATTAGCTTTTTCTTACTTAAAACTTAGATATGTAAAACCCAAATACATCCAAACAGAAAAAACCAAATGGTCGACCTATATACGATTTCGCTCGTAAAGTATCCCGTCACTTCAAACAAGGTTATATTAAACGAGTAATCACAATGTGTTTTTGTTTTAATAGAGTTAGTGGATACACTTTGGCGCATGTTCCATATCAAGCATAATTTTCAATAGTTACGTGAATTACTGCAGCGTTAAATCGAAAACATGGAAAGATACAGAAATATGTAGGTAGCTCGGTGATGAAACCACTCTGGGAAAGCAGAGTTGCCAAAAACCGTGACATCGCATACTTGCTGCATATGGTTACGGGGCAACAACAGAATGGTTTTAACGTAGGCACAGAGAGCATTGCGCTTGTCAACGATTGAGTGATAACTTGTGTACGTTGCATACGAATATAAACGTGGAAACTGAGGGTTGTGTTTATTTATCATACATACACTTTTGTTCATAATATATTTTGACCACAATTTTACGGTAACGATTTGGAAAACGATTGTGGTTTTTAAAAATTGGGTATTTTACTGCAAATTTTTATTTAACCACAAAAAAAAAACTAATTTTCCCCTTCGATTTAAATGAAATTATGTAAATTACGAAATGCTTTACAAATAACTTGGCACTTTAAATATAAATAGCGACAGGGTTCTGATCGGTAAAATACTCTCATTACACAGTATAATGAATAATATCTATAATAAAATTTCTAAATAATCTAGGTATCCTTTATTCCTAAATTAATTTTTCATTAGTTATTCTGTTGTCTACCAAAATTTAGAACAGAAAAGAGACTAACAGCCTTTGAATAAATTAGATGTCAACTGAGCCATTGGTTCTCTGATATTATTAATAAAAAGGTAATACGTAGTCCTCCATTTCATTAAAAATATATTTTTAAACATATCAGTAAATTCAATTATGGTAAACACAATAAAAGTCGTTTCAGTATCGGACGTTGTTTCTAAAGCAGTTTTAATATCAGACATTGTTTCTAAAGCAGTTTCAGTATCGGACTTTTTTTAAAAAGCAGTTTTAGTTTCGCACGTTATTATTTAGTAACTATAACATTTCCATTACAGTATGCCTCCTACGAGTATTATAACAAATAACACTGATTGCAAGAATCGTTTTATTAGTATGTATCTCCAAAATAATATGCAGGTATATCAACCTTAGCAGCCAATTTTCACCGCGTCGCTTTACTTCTCGAGTAACTAAGTCAACGGGGAATTGACCAATTTGTGTCAGTGACAGCGGACCACTTGGCTTGAAATAACGAACAGTATATTTTGAAAAATAATATGAATTTCGAAAGGTAGACATCTTGTAAGTCAATTATAAATAGGGATGATGACAATTTATTTTCTGCTGTGATATAGATGGACCTCTCAAAAATAGAAACATTTGTGAAATATTGTCTCCGTTAACTTGCCAACACACACAAAGGTATCACAATACTAAAATAACACTAATAGACTTTCTCAAAAAGGCTTAAACTAAATGGCAACAAAATTATGACGTCACGCTTTTGTTGTTAGTATACATAGCGAACTTTGTACAACAACTATGTAGGAATATTAAATGTTGCATTTATCAAAATGGTTTCACAGCAAAAGGTACTATGAGTTGTAGGTTGTAGAATAATGTCTTATGGTGTTACTTATAAAAATCTACTATAAAACATTTTACTATGGAGATGCAATAACGATCCTATTAGCGCATATTAAAATTAACGAAATTGGGGCCCTGGGTGATAAACTCGCAAAAACCAATGTGAACCACTTACGAGCGCTCATATACGTTGAGAAGTGTATATAGCAAATATTCCTAAGTAAACAGCAAAAATTTCAAAGAAAACATAATTGCAATCAGCCGTATTAAATCCCAATTTGACGCTAAGGCAAAGACACTTAAAATCATCCTTAAGATCAGTCGCAGAATTATGATGACTGGCAGCAACCTACCATATTTACCTAGCCTATACAATTCGGAAAATCTATCGGGCATCTCACGTACGTCGTAAAACTGATGGCCGCTGGAGAAGAGTTCTGGATTGGAGACCGCGCGAAAGTCGTACGGCTTGCGAAAGGTCATGCGGAGGCTTGATGAGAAAAGGGGAGAACCTGGGACAGTATGGGGGACTATGCCAGATAGGGGCAGACAGGGACCTATGACTGTGATAGGTTGAAGCTGGGCTGCGGTCTCGTCTTTTATTGTTTTAGTTCTTTTACGTTCTGGAAGGCATTGCAACCTAGACTTCCCACTCTTTTTTTATCTACCACACAGATCAAACTTGCTGTCGTACATCTACCAAAGCATTTATATTGAAAAAATTTGGTAAATGTACGACAGCAAGTCATTTCAATTTTTAATATCAGGGTCGTGATATTTTTTTTTTCATATTATTAAGCAGACATTACGACCTTCCATTTGAAACGGACAAGGGCTGGACTGGGGGATTTATGGTTTAAAAATCTGTGTTTTTGTTAAATCCGCATTAAAAAGTCACAGCAACCACTTAATAATGGTTAACGTGGAACTCCCGACGTTTTTAAACTTTTTGACTGAAAATGCTCGAGGGAAATAAATTTAACACCACTGAAACAAAGGAATGCTTTTAGCGTCGCTGACGCATTTGCAGAACGCATATCTCGTCAACATACCGTTTTAAAAAGTTTTAAAAACTTCAGATATTATTCTATACAACTCTTGATTTTTTAACGTTTGTTCGCTAAACGCGTCACTGCAGGCCACAATCCTTCTCGCAAAGCAAAGCTCTAACATAACTATATGCCGTAAATTCCCACGCGGGCCAAAAGCGGATAGTTGCGTGTTAACAACCACAATGCTGAGCTAGTAGTCGAGACCGGCTACTAAACGTGCCTTAACAAGCACGGAATCATCATTCGTTTTAGACAATCAGGCAATTCAGTTTGCAATGACGTCTTATGTGTAACCTGGATCACGCAGCGGGATCTACTTCAATCTAAACTCAAACCGCGAATGTAGTTTATAATTATGTTTATTTCATAAAACATTGCATTACGTATAAACGCTCATATATTACCACGGGAAAACTAATCATATCTTTTCAAATTCAAAAATCAGTTTTTAGTTTGGGCCCGAGGAAGGCATTATGAATGTCAAATGAAGCTCCCACCGCTTCGAAATGCACCTGTAACTGAGCTGAATCCGGCAAGAAACTATTAAAGGGAAAAAGGCTCAAAGGGCTTTCTTTTATTACATTAATAAAATAAAATCTAAATATTTTCAGATGCATACATTAATATTTCCCCAATAGAAATTATATTGTTTTTCTGGAGCTTCTCTCCTTCAATTCATCGAACCGAGCATAGTGTAAGAAGTCTGCATCACATAACATATCGTCAATTTTCACTAGAATATTTAGCGCAAATGAGCTAGTCCTGTGTTCAGCATTCTATTATGAACAGATTAAGACAGGCTTAACACACGCCTCTCAACAGGTGAGGCTGTAAGTTTTTTACAAAGTGTACCTACAGGACTGTCACCTGATGGTAAGGGATACACGTGATGGTAAGTGGCATTCATTGAGACTAACAACTTCTTCATCAATGCTGAACTGCGCCTGACACCCGAGACAGCAGATGTAAGGTCTCTTATACTCGGTAATTTTACTAGCTACAGCTCTATATTTCACGGGACGATATCTGGCACTACGGTGGTACCTACCTAGACGACTCAGTATCGACTGTATCACCAAATAAAAGTAAGTCCCAGCCAGCTCCGAGAGTCAATTAAAAAAACACTTTTACCTATGTATTTAATAAATGACTGTGCCAGTTGCTTTCTACTCTGAGGAGAGTCTAGAAAGGAACCAAGTAGTTACTCTTATCAAAATTGATGATAACGTAATGAATGATTAGGTTCATGATTTTATTTTTGAAAACTAATGAAACTACTATGACTTCATCTTATGTTGGCATCTGTGCATTATGATAATTAAATTACACAATACAAATACCTTACTTAAACATCAGGAATGTATTGTTGGCAGCCAATTTATTTTCATGACGGCACATGTTCTTGGAATATCTTACCGATCGATGAACGCCTGTCCTAAACTGACAAGACCTATCGGAAGATGCCTAGTGTAGAATAAAATACTTATAACTGAAAATAAAACTCCCAGTTTTCGCCTTATGGCTCCTGACAATGCAAATATTAACAACACAAAGTCTTTTATATATTTCTTTCCAAGGATTCATTTTAGAGATCATTGTGTATCTTTTTTGCCTTATCAATAATGAGGATCGAGTATAAGGAAAGCTTTTAGGAAAATTATAATTGCGATGGAATTCATTCCTGATCCATCTTTGATTTGAAAAGGTATTCGTACAAATCCGCACAAATTGGTGTTTTATATTTTTTATGTACATAAAAATTATAATGTATTTAATAACAACTTACCCACACATTTACATGGATTAACTTCAATACAAAAAAACAATCCTTAAAGAATTCAAAACAGTATGCGTCAATAAATACTTGTATATACTCCAGTAAAAAACTTAAATTACGTTATTTTTTGTGGCGTATTGTAGACGGGACGACCAGTTTCTTCACCTATATGCACCAGCTGCAGAGATCTGTAACTCGCGACGACAGATGTTAGCTCACTTATACCCAGTAATTTATTAATTTGTTGTGAAATCAAATGTTAATACGCTTATTTTAATGTTAAACTGAATTACTCTTAGATCCGTATAAAGACTTTTTTCCGAACATTTTCAATTAACACTACGAAGTCACGATGTTAGATTTATAAACTGCCGCGCGCACTTCATATCTGTTTTTATAATTCCAAAATGAACGGATTTTATTAAAAATAATCATACCGATACTTTGGGACCAAATATATTGCTTGAGAGGTGTTTTAGATTTCTTTTCGAAATTCTGATTAAACTGAAACATCCCGATTAAGCACAATACTTAATATTTTATTGTAGCTTTAATAATTTTGTTATTTTACATTAAGAAATAAGTTATTATTACTACTATAATTATACGCCTAGTAAAGTGCCAATTAAGCCAGTTGGAGGGATTTTTTGAATTGTCAAGTATTTTGGATCAATTCCTATTCTACAACGCATACAAATAACATATAGTTGAAGCGACAGCATTGTTCACTATTGAAGTATCTATCCCATTGATTTGAGAAAGCACTTGACAAAATTGCACTCGCTCCTTTCGTAAAAGTGGTTCGTTCCGGGCCAATGCTGACGTCCACGTTTGTGAAGATAATTTTAGCTTCTATTATCTGTTACGGATGACAGGACAGCCATCCAAGTGAATTATTTAGTTTTGATAAATCGGATAATATCATCGCTTGCAAAGACATCGGCTTGTTAAAGATACAATAATCGAATAGTGTTAGTGATATGTGCAAAAGAAAACTGCTTTTTATATCTAGATTATTATCTTTATCTCATACATTGTCATTAAGAACAGTTCTTGTTTTTGTTTAATTCTAAGTAAGTATGAGCGTCGGTGGCTCATTGGTGTGGACTGTTGCCTTAGGATCTGGAGGGTACAGGTTCAAATGCTGCCACATACCAATTTGCTAAAACTCTAACGGTGAAATAAATCATCGTCAGGATACTTGCTTCTGCCTACAAAGAGATTCAAAGGTTGTGCGTGAAGTCGGCCAATCCGCTCTGTCGCCGCGTGAACGACTAAAGCCTATACATAAACCCTGTACGTGTAGGCCTGTGCCCCTTGGTGGGGACGTATAATGAGCTAATGATGAAGAAGCCTGCTGCTATCCATATTCCTGATTGAAGTGCGTAAGACACTTTATTCATTTTAAACTACCTTCTATTTTGTTTAAGAGTCGTCTAATAAACCAAACTTTTCGGGTTCGAATTACATGCCGTACAGACAGACAGAGATGGGTGTGTATAAACGTGTATATATATGTCTGGGAGCTGGTTATATTGAATATGTATGTATTATCAAACAAATGTTAATTTGTTGTGAAGAACCCATATAACAATCTTCTTACTTTTTATATCGGTGCTAGTTATTGTTATACAACAAAAATCATGGTATTACAGGTAAGCCTGTATTAACAAGGAGGAAGTAAGGATGTCATCGTTAGAGGAGTATAACAGGGACGGAATTTCCTTTGTTAAATTTGATAAGCTTTGTATAACGATCAAAATAAAAGTAACTTAATCCAATGAGATTAATGAATGTAAAAGAAATAAAAATTATACGTCAGAATAGTAGCAAATGAGATGATGTGATCCCTGTCTACGTTTACGCAAAACACATAATGACATATGTTTTAAAGTTAAAAATCAATTTTCACATGTAAACTTTTCATAGAGGCGATACTCGCTTACGCTTCTCACTCGTGAGCTTTCGTAGTATACAGCTGATAGCCTAATGGAGGCCCCATCTGATACAATCCCAAGAAACGGATGCCCCTTCTTGTAAGTGTGGAACGAAGATTATTCAACCGTAGAGGGGTGATAAATATCGGTCGGTTTATAAAGACGGTTTAGTATGATTTTCCATTAAATTGACTGTAACTATATAAAACCGGCCGAACAAACCATGAATTGTTTGTAGCTTTGCTACTACCGTATACATCCAATGGTAAACAATAGCTTCTTCCAGTAACTTTCAACGTGATACTCAGGACTGCTTCCCATGTAGCTTTCGTAGCCATGTAGCCATGTAGCTGAAAGCTATCTGCGCTCGCCAGTTGCCCGGTGAAGCTGTAAAGGCCATCTGGAGCCAACAGCAGTAGTCAGTTCGAAATAATAAATTTAGCTTTCAAGCGTGTCACGGATCACCACTTCTTCATTCGCTAATCGGTAGGAAGCACTTGAAGCAGTTAAGGTTGGCTTAAGTCCTGAAATATGTTTGCCTGGACTTTTTATACTTTAAACACAATACTCAATATTTTAGTTTATTTTAATTCTTTGGTTATTTCATGGGTCAACGTGAAGATGTTTAATCTGATGGTTAGTGATAACACCTTCACTAAGAAAATTACTATCCGAAGAAGATACGAATGAATAATAATAAATAATACCAAATATATATATCCAGAGACATTAACACAGTGCCATATAGCCCCATATAAGCGAAAAGCTTGTAGTTAGGGTACTTAACATTGATAAACATACTTAAATCCATTTTTATTTAATAATAATACATAGAAACACCCAGACCATTAAAAACAGACATATTCATGCACACAAATGTTTGAAATTCCTTAGTGCAGTAACCGACGTCTCGAGCAGGACCACCTCATGGGTCGTGTGTTACGAACACTAAAAAAGCATAGGGAAAGAGAAATATGGGAAAGGGTGAATCTGCCTCACGATGTTTTTCTTCACCGTTAGAGTGTTGGATAACGTAAATATTATTTCGAACATTCGAAAACACAAGTACGTAGCATTTTGAACCTGCGTCCTTCCGATCGGAAGGCAAAATTTCACACCATTGAGTCAACGACCCGATGCTCCAAATTAAAGTGCTTCTTTCATATTTTTTAATGCCCCAATTACTCACGTAGTTCACGCTATCTCTGCTTTGGAAGGTTACTTAGCCGTTAGTCGGTGATTGTAAATTGGACAAGGGTCTGCCTTTTGCCTTTTTTTTAGGGTCCCAAAAGTCAAACTTTAGGGCTTGTTGTGGAATATATGAACTTACGCGTCGAATTTTCTTGACAGCTTTCGTCAAAGTGTCATGGCTGAATTATAAACCGCTAAGCTAGGATGCTACTATCTACCTTTAGCAGCGGGTTATCGGCCAATGACTTAGTGCATAGAACGGCTCACAGTCAGCTATGTCTCTTATCATAGATACTTTTAATTCCTCACACAACTATGTAATGCAAGTGAAATAGGTCGCAGTGTACAAAACTTTGGCTCGAAAATAAAAAGAAATACACTGGAATGCTAACAATCATTACTTTAGGTAAATAATTGTTTATCTAAGGTAATAATTGATAGTAAGAATTAAACAATTGTTTATTACCTATGTGGTTCTAAACGAAATTTACTACCAACAGTATACTGTTTCTGGCATCAACAACAAAGAGACAGAAAGATTTTTTGGGTGAATGCACGTGGCGTTGCATTGTCTAGCGGTCATTAAGTTCCGTGTTGACTTTTTGTATTAAACCCTTCACAAAAAATGGCGAATACAAAGGAATCGCCGCTGGTTTAAAAAGTAATGCATTATTATTAGTGGTGATCATTATTACGATAGCAATTAATTTAATGCATTATGTTCATTTAATGGATAACACTCTTATTGGATGCTGAAATAATGAGCTATCATTAATGCCTGTTATTGATATAACACCCTGACGCCGCGCCGTGTATGCGCTATCGCGTCACGCGTCGCGGCGTCGCAATAATCCAATAGCAGCAGTTTAGCGCCAAAAATCGCGCTGTTGCCACATTTCGTATAACGCTCGCCCGCCCACTCACCTGTAATTTCACGATGCGTCTTCTGTTTACATGTTGTTTTTAGTTTATTGTTTCGCGGGCATTGCTTGCTATTGCGTAAGCGAGTCGATTATAATTGTTGTTTGTAAACTTTTTTTTTTTATGTTCTAGGGAGCAAACAAGCAAGATAGACGCCTGATTGAAAGTGTTCAACTCCGCCCATGAACAACGGTGGCACTAGAAGCGCTACCGGTGCGTTGCTTACCTTTAAGGAAGGAATACGCCCTTCTTGAAGGTTCCTATGTCATATTTGTCAGGAAATACCGCTGCTGGTAGGTCATTCCACATTAGCGAAGTACGCGGAATGAAATTGCGCATAAATCGAACCGTAGTCGAACGCCAACCATCAAGATGATGAGGATGGAATTTCAACTTATGGCGGGTAGTCCGATGATGAAACTCAGCAGCAGGTATCTGATCGAACAGATCTTTGGAACACTCCCCATTGTATATGCGATAAAAACTTTTTTAGTGGTAAATGCGCATGCTTGTGTCTTAGTGGGGTTGAATGAAACTATATTGTTTTTTCTCCATTGTGAGACATCTTCCAAAGATGCCTCTATTTTTGACACAAGCTCTTTCCGACTGTCTTCCACTGATTGCCCCAAGGGACAAGATCTGCCAAGGTACAGTGCATGCCCAGTACTGTCATCTGCATAGCAATGATAATTGCTAATGTCCAACATATCATTAATATGCAATATAAACAAAGTAGGGGAAAGCACACAGCCCTGTGGAACACCAGCATTAACGGGCAAGGATGCCGAACACGAACCATCGACAACGACTTTAATACTCCGCTCACTTAGAAAACTGGTGATCCACCTACAGAGTCCCTCGGAAATCCCATAGGAAGGAAGTTTCGCTAAAAGTGCTTTATGCCACACCCGATCAAAAGCCTTCGCAATGTTCAAACTGACCGCTAAAGCCTCACCTTTGCTCTCAATTGCGACTGCCCAGCGATGGGTTAAATACACCAAAAGGTCACCAGCTGACCGACCATGGCGATAACCATATTGACGATCGTTTATCAGCTGGTGATCTTCAAGATAACGCAACAATTGAGAATTAACAATGCTTTCCATTGTTTTAGCAAGAAGGGAGGTAATTGCAATAGGTCTGTAATTAGTTGGATCAGAGCGGTCACCTTTTTTTGGGATCGGGTGCACCAAAACTACTTTCCAACCATCCGGTACAATACCAGCTTTATACGACAGCCTGAATAGGCGCGTCAAGACAGGGGCTAACTCCGGAGCACATATCCTCAATACTCGAGCCTGAATTAGTTCAGGCCCACTGGTCTTATGGATGTCCAGAGATAAAGAGTTCTACGAACTACCCGTTGGTGGAATACAACCTCAGGCATAGAACTACCGCACCTAGGTATGGAAGGCGGTGTCTTATCTTGGTCGTCAAGGGTTGAGTTCGATGCAAAAAGTGAGCAAGAAGGTCAGCTTCTCCTTTGCGGTTGGGCATAGAACCATCATTCTACAAAGCGGTGAAAAAGATGGGCGAGTGACCAAAAGGTCCGGGTGCCGGAGGGGCAACGTGCAAGCTTATCGCCAATGCAACGTATGTGCTTAGCCTTTGACTTTACAATCGTCCCTTTGTAAGATCTGGAGGCAACATTATATTGCTTTTTTAGCAAAAATCTACTGGAACTCCCTAAAGCCTGGGCTTCTGCCCAAGATCGATATCTGTCCTGTTTCACGCCAAGCGCCAATTTACAGGACTTGTCAAACCATGGTTGTGACCTGCCACCAATGGGAACCGAAGAGCTAGGAATAAACAATTCCATACCCTGCAATATATCATCGGCGACAGAGCCTGCACAGGCAATAGGGTCAGTAGAATTAGAGCAAAGTTGCCCCCATGGGTATGAAGCAAAGAAAGTACGCAATTCATCCCATTCACCTGACATATAGTGCCAAACGCGCCGAACACCTGCTGATCTTCTGCGTTTAGTACATGAAAGTGGCACTACACTCCGAACCAGACAGTTATCCGACGACCGTAACGGGGCGCTAACTGTTACTTGGTAGGAGTCAGGATGTGATGTTAATAGAAGATCCAGCAGAGAAGGAACATGTCCATCGACATCTGGAATACGCGTAGGCGTTTTGACCAATTGTGTTAGACCGTAAGCCTGGGCAAAGTTGCAAACACTTCTACCGGCATGGTCGGTTGACCGTGACCCAAGCCATTCGGTATGGTGTGCGTTGAAGTCACCCAACACAACAACTTCCGCAGTAGGTGTCTGCTCTAGCGCGCTTTCTATTGCCATCTCAATGTGCTTCATAAGTCTCTCCGTCTCAACGTTACCACTATGAGACCTGTAGAGGCATGCGTAAATGCGCGGATGGTCATTGCAATCCAGACGCAGCCAAAGTGTAGACAGGTCTCGAACTTCAAGGCTGCCAAGACGTCGACAACAAATATCCTGTCTTACATAAGCACAAATACCGGCACGGGGTAAAAAATTATGTTCAAGCCTGTAGCCGGGGTAGTTTAAATATGATACATCTTGGGGAGAGGATATTTGAGTCTCCGTCAAAAAGAGCAAACTAGGCTTAACCGTTTCGAGATGGTGGTGAACGGCAGCCAGATTCGAATGAACTCCTCGGATATTAGAAAAGTTCACATTAAGCGTAGGCATTGGTCCTTTGGAACTTTTTCTTAGTTTACTCCCGGCAGTATTGAGCGTCTTTTTGCCCACCCCAGAATACGACGGGCAAAAGAGTGGTCAAACTCAGGGAGGGATTCTCCTGCTTGAAAACAGGTACCCTCCTGGGGTACTATTGATATTAAAGCCGCTGCCATACTGGAGTGAGGGGGAAATGGACTACCGGAGTTCGTACAAACCAAAACGAAACACAGGAAGGTTATCCCTATTTCACGCCGGAATCTGTACGAAAGTGGTATCACACCGGACGAGCCAGTCCAATTTATGAGCTGCAAGTAAACCTACAGCTGGGCTCACCAGGAGTCACGTGTAAGGCATCGAGGGCTAAACCTTACGGATGCGAGCAGATTAACTCCCAAAACTCCCAAACTTTCGTGACTTATTTAATTGTGTAAATAGGTATATCTTTGCTTAGTGTGTAATTGTACTTTTAGATATTATTTTGTTAGTGTTTAATTAAGTGTGTTGACTATTGTACAGTTTGTTTGATTAGTAAATAAATATTGTGAAAATGTCTTATAGGCGAATTACCGCAAATATTTGGAACTATTTTGACGTCCTTGATAAAGCCCATAAAAAGGCAATTTGTTAATATTGTAAATCAGCACTTTCGTACAAAAGTGCGATAACAAGTTCATTGACCTTTTATTACATTTAAGCTCACGACGTAATACATAACATCCATTGTTATTTCAGGATCCTAAAATATATTACACCCTAAACACTTAAAAATAAATAATTAAATCTAAAAAATATAATTAAAAGAAGTCCCTTTCGGCAAAGTTCCGAAAATACTGGCAGCGTTACCCCTTTGGATTGCCAGACTGATTCTTTGTCCAAGGTAGCTGCCAGATCTTCGGTCACCTGTGACGTCGACTAACATTTTGGAAATCTCTTTGAAAAGCCTCAAAGCACTAGGACGCCACGACGTTTTTCATAATTTATTTTGCAGATAATGCTGTCCCAGCTCCGCTGTGAGTTTGGTGAATCTGGAAAATTTTGGCCTGGGCATGCAATTATGAAAGCGTTTCTAGCTTCATCCATGCCAGCAATCTCAAAGTTTGAATGCGATGCCCTTCAAATTTTACTTATGAGACTAGCTGAACTGTGGACAGAAGAAAGAAAAGGTGGTAAAGCGATACTGGAAATTTTGCGAAAATTTTTCAGAATTAATTTATGTTATCTTTAAAAATTAATGAATTATTTGTTTGAATACAAAAAATAACAGATAATGATAACAGTTTGCATTAACAGTTATTGGAAAATAATTTAGCAGTGTTATTCATTATTTTGAAACAGCCGTTATTGCCATCGCTAATTATTATAATTGTTTTCATGGAGAACAATATTTACTAGAAGGCTGATGTGACTGTAGTGGTCCTTTGTGATATTCAGTTATATTATGTAACTTGTTAACTTAAGCATGTAAGTCCATTTAAAGTGTTATAAATAAAATACTGCAATTTATATTTGAATATAAAAGATAGATAGATGAAGCTTAGATATGACGCAAAATTTTTGTATTGTATTTCTAATGTTAAACTTGTTCTTTTTTGAACCTGTGTCCTATTTTCTGTTTTTTTGTTCACTTCACTCTGCCTTTAAATGGATTCTTAGTTTCTATTTCTATTACACCCAACCACCTCGAGAGTATCCACGGGCCATCATATACTTAGCAAGCACTTCATCATACTTAAACAAACTGCAGTCTATCATAATAAAACTCATCTTGTCAACTATCGAAATAATCTTATTCACCTGTAAAAACTTCCATTATCAAAGTCACCACACTCTTTATTTGGCAATAATCGCAGATCCTATAAAATAAATAATTTTATACAACAAACCCATTTTCAATAATTGCAGACCCCATATGATAAATAATTTCATTTAAAAGAATAATTTTCCATTCCGCCACCAAATTTTATTCGTAAAGACATCCGACCATACAGAGAGCAAATTAAGGATTTTAAAACATTTCCCTTAGTGAGATTTTTTGGAAAGTATACGAGAATGTCACCGTAGTCAAGTGGGGTATATATAAAGCGAGAGCTCGCTTTTCGAAATTATATATTCAAAGTTTTGGAATGGACGTACCTATTGTATTACTGTCATTGTTTATAATTTTGCCTCGTTGGAAAATTATTCTATTATTCTGTTTTACGCATGGATTTTGACTCCATAAGTGAAAATACATTCTCATTGTAGTGTGAACTGGCATCCAGCCTTTATGAGTTAAATTCTCATATTTTATTATAGTATATGTATTAATTTTATATAACAAGCAAGTGTAGACCGATGAATTGCGAATGACGCTGGAAGTGTTCGGTAAAAGCGGAGGATTGCAAGGTCTGTAGCAGCATAAATTGAGCGGTGGACTACACATAAACCGAAATAATATATATATATATAATGTTACGTCAACACTGCCCTGTCCGTCACCGAAGACTGCGGATGTTGAGTCTCTTATATCCGGTATTTTTTCTAGCTACAGTGTCCTTATCCCTTTCCAAGTGCAAAACTTTCCTTTTACAGAAAGAAATCTCCGGCACCGCATATCATATTGCATGTGTACATTGGCGGCGTGACGGTGTCATTTACCATCAGATGAGCCCCGTATGCTCGTTTACCCGCTAAAACATAAAAAATAGAGTCAGTATCGAATCTCCCACCTAGTAAATATTAAGAATAAATGATTACAATAATTAAATTAAAAGTCAGATAAGTAAGTTAAGAAAACTATACAAATTAAAATAATGAAGATATTGAAATCAAACAGAAACTTCAACTAAGTGTTATTTATATGAACACTGCCAAAATAGCAACAACTTTAACCCGCCCTTGAATGTAACAAAACATCGTTCAATATATCGAAAACCAATTGAGAATAATAAATAAAAAAGGAGCTTAAAACCATCAATTTCACTCGTATGTAAAATCAGCGAATCGACATTAAATTATCCGCGCGGAATACGATTTCGCAATTATTCTCCGCGTTTCCCGCGAAAACATTATATCGATTCAGAAAAGGTAAAAATAATTGCGTGTGTACTCGTAGCTAATTGCAAAATGTATCAAATCAAACCCAGTGGAAATGCCGCGGTGGTTTTTTATTAATGAACTGAATGTTTTTTTTAATTACATTCAGCCAGTGGATTATCTATGCATACATTATGTTATTGAAAGCTACTGTATGTTACTAACATAATTCTATAAGGGCTGGCCTGCTGGAAGAAATCTATTTAATGGACGAGATAACCTATTTGTATCACGTTATAAGCGAATAAATTTTAAAAAAGTTGTTTGGTGTATGTAGTGCATATGTTTGGATCCTAACAGATTTCTAACTGCCATAGGCGTAGGCGTGCTTTCCATCCTAATATCTTGAATTCACCATTCATCCTCATTAGTCGTGGAACTCTTTCTGGAAGCTTGTTCCTCGAACACTACCATATTGGCATCTCCGACACAAGAATAAACTGGCTGTTTCTAGACAGGCATTATCAATCTTCGGCAACGTCGTCGCATCGCATCAGGATAGTTGGCGACCAAATTTGTAGTCCAATGCATAATATTTATATTTTTATGCTAAGAGGCCAACCAACAAACGGCTCATCTGATATTAAAGACAGCGCCTTTGGATCTAAGCGGTTCTAGATAGCATCGTTGCCGGCCCTTTAAATGAATCAACACCTTTTTTATGAACGCAAGATTGTATACGAGTTGCTAAGAAATATCCCAGGCGGCAAGTGATTTCACAATTTTTATAGAACGTGGTAAAAAAAGTTAGTGATTATTTACTTATACCCTTTAGATTTCTATTTCTATTCAACCTATCGCAGTCCACTGCTGGATTTCTATAACCACGTGTAAAATGGCCAAGTCTAGAGTTATTCGAATAGAAATTGCTTCTACTGTTATGTAATAATGCAACTTTACGACTTTGTCAAAGAACCGACGGGACTTTATAAGGCTAATTTATATGGAAATATATGTAAGCCGTCACGTAGCACAAATTGTTGCCTTGGCACAGCGACTTACGAGCAAGGCAAAACACCACACACCGAAACACATAGACTAGCCTGAAGTTAAAACCCGCCCGCTTTTATCAAAAACTGACGCTACTATTGGCACAAAATTTTAATCTAGTCCGGATTCATTTATTGAAATTGGAATTTTTACTCATAAATTACTACTTAGTATAAATCAAAGTCGCTTTTTCTAGCCCTATATCCCTATGTTTAAATCTTTAAAATTACGTAACGGATTTTGATGCGGAAGAGGAAGGTTTATATGTATACATACACGCATAGTGGATGAAACATGTTATTTTAGGTTTACGGCGGTACCGGGCGGCCGGGGCGGCGGGAGCATGCCTATTATCAGCATTGTAAATACTAATTCATAATTCGGGTAGGTAAAACAAAATAAAACCTCAGTTAAACCAGTGGCTCGGAAACTTGGTTACTTTTGCCGATCTTCAAAATATAGAATTGCTTACACCTCAATTGAATTTATAATACATAAAAAGATTGGCAAAAGTAACCAAGTTTACATTGAATCATCATCATCACCATCATTATAGCCTAATTATGTCCACTGCTGAACGATGGCCTCCCCTAATGATTACATTGAATAATTGTAATTAATTTTCAAATTAAATTATTCACTCTGATCTAATATATATAAAAGCCATCTTGCGTCATAAGATGCCACCCTTATCGATATCTTAATTGGCCCTTTTTCCATTAAGAAGAGTCATTACGCCAACGCAAAAAAAAACCGTCTAGCATCCAATAGTCTCCCCCACTTTGATGTGCCCGCTCAGAAACGAAAAAGGGATGGAATAACCAAATTAAATTGGTGCCGCTGAGTCAAAACAAGGGCCAATTTTTTTTCAATATAACTCGTAGTCCGTAGATACAAGGCAATGTTTACATTACGCAACTCATGAATTTATTTTATGTCGGTAGTAACGCTCTGTTTACTTATGCATTCTTTTAGGTCTTAAATTACTAAAAAGAAAGCATAGCAAGCTTCAAAAGTATTTTACAAGTTTTTATCATCATCAGCTCATTATACGTCCCCACCGAGGGGCACGAGCCTATAAGGTGACTAGGCCCTAGTCGTCCACGCGGGCCCAGTGTGGATTGGACGACTTCACACACAACCTTCGAATCTCTTCGCAGGCGTGCATGAAGGTTTCCTCACGATGTTTCCCTTCACCGTAAGAGCGTCGGATAACGTACATATATTTTCGAAAATTCGAAAACACATTGGTACGTGGCGAGATTTGAACCTCAGCCCTCCTGGTAGGAAGGCGACAGTCCACACCATTGAGCCACCGACGCTCTATTAAAATTAAAAATATTTTAAAATCAATCAATCACCAACTAAAAATTCAATAATGTGTTTTCGTATACAGAAGAGACAAAAGAACTGATTTGTTCTAGGATTGGTATTTAAAGTATACTCTGAAAACAGTAGGTACTTACTTCTTACTATATGCATAATAAAGTGAATTGACTTATATTTTTTTTATACTTTAAGTACTGAATCGGGCCTTAGTACACCCTTCTGGCGTCTTGTATATAAATAAATTAAACTTTACCACCACTGACTTCACATTCCTTACATCGAATTTAGCTTGTTAGTATTTAGAATTAAATTAAAATTTTATTTTAGATTTCGTTTTTTTGCCGTGGCCTTCGTTATTTACATTAATAAATATTTAACTTACCTCCTATATAAGCTGAGGCGGAACCCTTTTACCTTTTTTTAGTGTTTATAGTTATATTAAAAAAATAAGTGCGTATTAATATGTAATGTTTTTTCTCGACTGTGTATTTTTAAACGGAAAGGTCAATAAATAGTTTTTCTTTCTTTCCTTCTATATGTAAGGTGCATAATTAGCGGCTCTAAATTCAGTAAGCAAAAAGTGCTAGCATCACTTCTATTCATAGATTCTTCATGATGATGAAATGTAATTTAAAACAATACTTGACATTATTCGTTGAACATTGTGTAAGTCATTGCTTCACAATGATTTCCTATCTCAAATTTAAAATAATACAAAACCCTTTTCCTATAAAAGCTTATAGTAAAACTGTAGCTATTGTTCTGATAGTATGTCCCAGTTAAGAGAACTCATTCGAGTAAAGGGGCCAAGGCTGTTGAGTCTTTAACTCTGGCTCCACTTTCTTAAGTACTTTAAGACCAAGTGAAACGTTTAATACTTAATTCCGCATTTAAGTTTGAACGTTTTACGGGTTATTTAGAATGCTGAAAAGTGTTCTAGTGTAAAATAGAATCCTCATAACATGATTGAAGAAAATTAAGATTATTCTTCCAATTTTCCAAAAAAAGTATTCGCAGTTAAACTTCTAAGCCGTGGGCGAAAGACAATAAAACATTTGATATTGTTGTTGGCTTTTGTCTATTGACGCCCTCTCCCTGCTAATAAAAACAGTGATCCTTAATCCTTGTAGGCACACCCATTAAACTTCAGCCTCAAAGTGGCGAAGACATCTTATATCGTATAAACTTTTGATTAAATTCGTTGCCGGCACCAAGACACCTAAGCGTTTGCCAGGGACAACTTAGACTTTACAGTTCACCGTAAGTAGTTGTTAGGCACTTAATCTAGCCATCACAAAGTTGCAATAAAGTCTGTTAGTACTCACAATGTTTTAAATTAATTATAACTTATTTTCATCAGAAAGAGGACAACCTTGTACGTAAATTAAGGGATTTTGACGATGTATTTGGTGCTCAGAAGACTTTAATTCCTCCGAGATTTGATGCGATGGTTACTAGGTTTTGACAGCTTAAACATTTGAATGCAATAACATGTATGTTGGTATTGTAAGGGATACTTTTTGTAACATACATATGCATGAATTAACAAATCCACCATTATCCAATCAATAATAAAAGTAAGTTACGAAGTATCTGTATATAAATATGATTTCCTTGGATGCAATGTCTAACTTAAGAAATAAAGGAGCGTCGTTTGTCAAGCCTAGCTCTTGCGTAATTTTTGCACATTTTAAAAGCTAAGAATATGTATTTATTAGACGCCGCTTTGGTGAAATTAATACACAACTGTGAGGTTTGTGCAGCTCTCCTATACCCTTGTTATTAAAGCAATGTTTATATAAATAACATGTTATTGTAATAATATTAACATCAATAACAAAATCCATTAGAAACACGTTACAAATACAGAGCACCACTGCCTTCTCAGCGAATCATTAATTAATTATTTTTGTCTATATCATAGATACAACAAATGTTGATGTTCATAATGGAATATACAAAATGCATATCACATATTTATCAAACGACCACCTATTATCAACCCATTGAAAATCTTGTATCTAGTAAACTTAAAGACCTATTCCTTTTTATTTTAGACGGAAACCATTAACACAGCTGTTCGCATTATTGTGTTAATACATAAAATAAGCTCTCAGCAAAATTTCCGAGTGAAATTCAGGGGTTGTATCCAAAATTGAACGCCGGTGCACTCTGCCGTGGTTCGTGATGCAATATTTGACGTAAAAGCTTTGGTGCTTAACAACGAGCACGTTTCTTGTAAAATACGATAAAATAAATATTTTAGCTCAGATGCAATTTGATACTGTCAACACAATATAGTTCACTATCTCGTCGCGAAAGCAAAACGTAAATTATAACTACTTTCATTGTGATAGCTTTGTTGCTGCCGTTTTCTTTAAAAGAAAAATGGTAATTTACTAGGTTTTACCCATGGTTTCGATTCGCATCCAATTTAATGTTTGCTTTTATTTTTTTACGTATCTATTTGAATATAGGTTCATGTATATCTTTACAATCCGCAACAGTCCACTGCTGGACTTCGAGCCCAATCCATATATGTATATACTTACACCAAAACTCCATATGATTATCTTAATCAAATTAAAACTTCTTTACACAAACTAATTAAAAAGCAATACTTACGTAGAATCTAGATTATATGGATCAAATAAAACCTGAGGTATTCCGTATCGAATATATCAACTTAATCATTAATCAAAAATTATTTATTATACGGTGACACGAATAAGGACTGGTCGAACCTACAGAGACTTGCGACAAAGGGTCCCAATGGGACGGAATCTCGGTCTTGAAGTGTTGCCAGTGTTTTGGAATGCTTTACGCATTGTCCGCCGCGATGGCGACAGTGATCAGATCATCCAGTCCTACTCTTCCCGCAGGTACCTTAAGCCTACCTTACCTAGCAGTCTCGCTGGGGGATAAAACGTTCAGCAGAGAACGATTGGCAGCGATTTGTTATTGCACCTAACCATTGATATGTATCTTCAGTGCCGGATTAGCCTCCTAGCAAATGTAGCAAATGCTACGGACCCGCTCATTAGGGGGCCCCGAACTCCAACCTGTGTTTAAGCCTGTGTATCATAATTAAAAAAAAACATTTTTCTTTAGGATCTTGCATGCGCTCAGGCTATGCTTCAAATTGTAAATCTTGATTTATATTAATCTTAAAAAAATTACCAACTCTCTACTGAATTTTTTAAATAAAGTCGCTATATTTTAACAGATCACAGTGGCTTAGCGAGGACTTACCTAGACATTTGCATTAGTAAGGCCCTTTATATATTAAACTTGAGAAATAAAAGTAATTAAAGGGCCCCTATAACATAGTTTTATTAGCTCATTATACGTCCCCACCGAGGGGCACGAGCCTACCGGTATAGGGTGATTAGGCCTTAGTCGTCCACGCAGGCCCAGTGCGGGTTGGACGACTTCACGCACAACCTTTGAATCGCTTCGCAGGCGTGCGTGAAGGTTTCCTCGCGATGTTTTCCTTCAACGTAAGAGCGTCGGATAACATACATATAATTTCGAAAATTCGAAAACACATTGGTACGTGGCGGGATTTGAACCTCAGCCCTCCTGGTATTTTATTTCATATCTTTATTGCACTCCATAAGTAACATAGATGTTAAAACCATATAGGTAAGTATATTTATGGACCCTGTAGGGCACGGCAAGTAGGAGAGACAAGGGGTCACCTTGGGCTCATATTATTCAAACAATTATAATACAATTAAGGCCTTTATATTATGAAGGCCTAGACTGACCTGACATTTATATTGTTATTATTTTAATATTTATTGATTCATCATTATTTGGATGTAAATTAAATGTATTTATGTGCAGATAGAAGGGCAACAGTCCACACCATTAAGCCACCGACGTTCTTTTAACCCACCTGCAAAGCTTAGTGAAAAAATGGCACTAGACTAAACCAAGTGATTCTTTTGAGGAGGGAGTAGAATTCTTTTAAAGTATTAAAAAAGAAAGAATGAAAAGAAATTGAAGTATAAATTACTTTTATACAATATTTCTCCACATTATTAAATAAAAATTCAGTACTTTTGACATCATAAAATAGAATAAGTAATTGGATGATATTTGGCAATGTAAATATACAAACGAAACAAGGAAAATAAATTTAACAAACAATTTCACTGTTGACGGCGAGCGATCTTATCTACGTCCTTTTCCCGCATGCGATATTGACGGAAGCGCCTGTCACTGTATGTTTTATGGAATGGAAAAGCTTGGAACAAACCGTGCTATTTTGGAAATTTTTTATATATATATATATATATATATAATACATATACATTTCATATACTCGTAATAAAATTTCATGAATGAATCCAAATCACAGAGAATCCTTTAATATCTACGATTAAAAATGCTCCTGCTTCACCAATAAAGGGTCTTAAAAAGATACCTTATCTATTAGTACACCATAACTGTATGTTTGAATTGTATGACCTGTAAATTTTGTTTACAAAATATCACACAAGACGTATATTGAAACACCCAGACTAATACAAACAGACATGAATTAAAGTTTTTTTTTTTTTAAATCATTATAAGGCAAAAACTTCTTCAACAATAGAGCGCTATCCCATGCTCACTCAAGTGAAGACCAACGCTTGAATCTCGTTCTAGAATACGGGCCTTAATTTTTAAGCATGATTGTATTCAAGTTATATCTTTGCTAACTCTATCGGCTACAATTTAATTCCACCTATCACATAGTGTATACAATGCCAACGCCTCCAGTGGTAAATGGCCCACACGAATGCTAAATCTACTTTAGATTGTAGTCGGAGAGCCGTATAAAACTCCTATGGATCAGATACATGAACAATTTTCTGAATATAGTCTGAAAAACCATAAAACTAAAAGTCGACACTTATTAAAATGTCTGATTTAAGCTTGTCGACCTTTGATAACTCAGTTTTACTCATCGAATACTTTATTTTCCCGTAATTTCTAAATGTATCTTATGAGTTATAATAGCAATGTCTATAATTACAATTGGAAGTGAGTTCATAATTTTGCATGCGGGTAAATTTAAGCATTTTCAGGGGTCTCGACCTTTAGTGCAATGGTTTCTCAGACTATATAAAAATAATAATATCCACTGACACTCACACAGCGCCATCGAGCTCCAAGTTACGCGTGAAGCCTGTATTATGGGTGCTAAACAACAGATAAACATACTAATGTTATTTTTGTCAATACACACTTATTATACATAAAAAACACCCAGACCATTACAAACAGACATGTTCATTCACACAAATGTTTGTACTGCCCGGGGATCGAACCCGGAACCCTTGGTGTTGCAGCCGACGTCTCAACCGCAACAACAAATGGGAAGTCAATAAACAAAAAAAAATAATGTAGCTGATCCATAGGACTTAACTCTAATAGGGTCAGCTCTCGGGCTATTGCGCTTCAAGACGAGGTAACAATCCAATCACACAGATCCCTCTAGCAAAAGGTATGCATTCCGTGAGCACATTGCAACCCAAAATGGGATCGTTAGGGTGGCGGCGTGCATAGTTTATTAGGTTTCCGAAGTTTACTCACTTATCGATACTGATACACTAGGTGGTATACACGATACTGTGTCATATAGATATCTACCGTAGTACTAATGTCCAATGAAGAGTGCTATGAGTTTTAGAAAGAGTGCACTGTTTCTAATGAAATAACTGGCTTAGCTTTGTACCTGTTCTAGATATGAAATATAGTGAAAGTCAAAAGTAAGCTGAGATTCTCTGTTTTAATCTCTGCCGACTCGAATATTATAGAAAAGGATTTCTTTATCACTTTAGTTTGATTGTTCTGCATTACGCTTTTGAAAGTATTTGTAAGTCCCGCGTGGACGACTAAGGCCTAATCACCCTATCCTGGTAGGCTCGTGCCTCTCGGTGGGGACGTTTAATGAGCTGATGATGATGATGAGGCTGCCACAAAGTCATGGGTCATATAGTAATATGAATGAATTATGTTTTAAGGGAGAATATGAGGAATAACATATCAGAAACGGCCAACTCTAGGAATGCGCTCCAAAACAGCGTGCATTTAACCGGCATAATATTTAAGATATGCAATTAGGACCAGGTGTTAGACTCGGTTCTGAATCGTCTAGGTGGATACCACCGCAGTGCCAGATGTCGTCCCGTGAAATAAAAGTGCTTCAGTGTTTCGGGATGAGCGAACTGTAGCTAGTAAAATTACCGGGTATAAGAGAACTAACATCTTTTGTCTTTTGGTGACGGGCGCAGTCCGGCATTGACGGAGAATACGAGTAGTAACTATCTATAAGTTGTTGGTCTCCATCAATGCTACTCTGCCATGGTCAGGCGTATCACGTAGCATCAGGTGAGCATCCTAACCAGTGTCTCCAGGTCTGTTTTATTTTAAATCGGTACACGAGGCCCAAAAATCGGGATTTGTTGCAGATCGGGCCAGGTAACAATAAAAAATGTGATGTGACGCTGATGACGTGCCATCTTGAATTTAACAGTGATATAATTAGGAGAAGTTACGTAGCGTAAATATATTTTGATTAATGAAACATCTGATTTTCTACTTTAATCCCTATCGGGACGCATCCTCAGACCGTTGAAAATCGGGACGTCCCGCGCAATTCGGGACACCTGACAACACTAGTCCTAACCGTCCTGTAAACTTTGTAACATCAAAAAACATTCTAAGATTCCTAAGGTAATGTACTAAGACAAAATTGTATAGCACCTTTATTAACCACACCAAAGCGAAATCACTTCAAAGCGTGACAAAGACGGCGTAGTTTTTATTATAAGGTACCTCAGTGGTGGAACTTTTGCCATCTGCGAAGCTCGAACCAAAGTTCTCGAGTTTCCATTCATTTACATGACGAATAAAAGCGGTAACGATGAAACTGTGAACCAAACTGTTCACCTCAAGTCAACTTTTCTCTTTTATCTCAATTAACTTAATTAAAATCTAAATCGTACCGAATATAGATAAAAGTGATGTTAATTTTTTTGGGCAAATCTATTATTAATTTGTATTCAAAATATAATTATGTAAAACATATGTTCACGGTATTTACTACCACAAATGTAAAAATTAAAAGTAATGTATATTGTTTGCTGAAAGTATTTTGGTTTAGCTAGTAAAATTACCGGGTATAAGAGACCTATCATCTGTTGTCTCGTGTATTGGGCACAGTGCCGCGTTGGTGGAAAATAATAACTCTTTATTAGTTGTTGGTCTCAATCAATGCCGCTCTATCATTGTCAGGCGTATAACTTCATCCGGTGAGCGTAGGTACTCTCTGTTAATCAAATTGATAACCTTTATGATTAAAAGCATATTTGATTCGTTCAAATATTTCCTTAAAAACCAATTAGCTACAAATTAGATCAATATCGTAATACTTCAGTTATCATCCATAACGTCAATATTGTTTTTTAAAGCCGCATTAGCGTGTGTCAAGCACGCTTGGTCAACTTGTTTGGTCTTCTGTTATTCTTATCCTGCATGGGTTTTTTTTATGATTTACTTCTTATTTGTTTCTGTTGGCATGTTTTATGCATTTTAATTCCATATTTTTAAATCATCTCCAGTTAGAATTTGCGGTCAGTTCCAACGATTGATCCTTATCAATCGTTGGAACTTACCGCAAATTGTAATAAAGCGTCGAGGTTTTTAAATATTTCTTTGTTACATCCATATATAATGTGCTTAATGTGCCTACACATTGAAACTAATTTTTACATCACTGTTGAAATTAAATTCAAGCTTGTATAAAACAATAAGGTTGAATAACAAACAAATAGCTGTATACGGTAGTAAAATCACTTACGCTCTCAGAGTGCATGGTTTTACTCAGAAGATTGATGGATACATTATCCATCTTCGCTTGCACCTGGTCCGGCCCCATTAAGACTTTGCACGACAGGAAATATTCGTACCTTTATTCTAGTAATTATGTCATGATGATATATTAAATTGATAAGCTAACGTTACGTCATACGTTAGAACGTCGGTGGCTCAATGGTGTGAATTGTTGCCTTCCGACCGGGAGGGCGCAGGTTCAAATCCCACCACGTACACTGGTACGAAACATATAATTTCGAAATTCGAAAACACTTTGATGTTTTCCAATTTAAAATTATAAGTTCGGTATCCGACGCTCTTACGGTGAAGAAAAAATATAGAGGGAACCTGTGCACGCCTGCGAAGAGAGAAGGTTGTTTGTGAAGTCGGCCAATCCGCACTAAGCTCGCGTGGACGACTAAGGCTTATACACCCTATACGGGTAGGCTCGTGCCCCTCGGAGGGGACGTTTAATGAGCTGATGATGATGATGAAGCTAATGTTACCTATAGGATTATCTAGTCGATATGGCTGTGTGACTAAGAACCAATAGGCAATGAGTAGCATGATTTTAAAGTGGCGAAAGGGGTCGAGAAGATAAGTAGAAAGGCTTTACTAATGATTAATTGCCTTCAAAGCGTATCGGTATCACGGGATCCAATTATTTTACAGCCTATCTCAGCCCATAATACAGTTATATATTACTTATCTTAGTATCTTCCTTAATATTTAGGTCTCACTTTCCCACCTCAAAAGGACTTACCGCATTTTTTTTGTTGCCATAGATGATAACTTTATTCAATTATTGCAATACTCGAAGTGTAATTATTTCTTTTCTTGTAACCATCTACGTCATCGCCACTATTGCGGAAACCTGAACACGCGTGTTTAATAATAATGTTACAAAATGTAGTACGATACTAGGAAAATAACATTTTCATTGGCGTAAGCTCTTCAGAACGTTCAAAATTGACTCTTTCATACATTTAAATACCGTTGTATTTCACAAGGGAACAAGAATGAATGCATTTAATATTTCTAGCATGTTTCACATAACCTGAGCTGACGAGCAGCTTAGCCCCTATCGAATATTCCCTGTGGTTCCGATTTGGCAAATGTCAGGCAAAATTTGTCGCATTCAGTCGAGGTAGTAGAATTCAGCACAGGAAAGGGAATGGGCAATGTACCAATTGGCTTGATCCATGAAATCCGTCTCTTTACTTATTTGATAGTTATTATACATGCTGTTTGATACTAATAGTAGCAAAAACCTAATTACATTTATTTGCTTACGTATACCTACACCGCACATTATTTTTATAATTAGTTTACAAATTGTATAGAACAGGTATGCTCTGTAATAATGATATTTTAATAGGTTATATAAATTGTCAATGTCAGTCTATGAATGATTTCACAGCATACAAGCACTACACTACATCCTATTTCACCCATATGTAATATCACGGTTCAACTTGAATGACATTTAAATCAATCCAGATATAAAAGTACATCTATAGTTTAGGACGGTTCATTTAATTTTTTAGGCCCTTAGCCGTAAGTGTAAAACAGTCATGCTACTTTTTAAATTATGTATAAATGTATATAAAATAAGTTTTATGAATACTTCTTTATGATCAGTGACGCCTTACCATCGAGCTTACCATTAAATGGGTTAACTTAGTCTGCAAAGCTGTTGGCGCTTTTTTTATTTGTGTGCTAAACAACCAGGCTATTAGTGGTTTTACTAATCAAATCCAAAATAGCAGTGGTTAGTATTAAATTTCAAAAATAAAAATGGCAATGCTTAACTAGAAACACTGTAATACCCAATAAATTTTAAATAACATTTAAATACAAAATCGGCTTAATGTAAATATCAGGCAGAGAAAGTTGGTAAATTCTTATTGCGCTCAAGTCTGGCTATTCATCCTGCTTATCTCCGTAACTGTCGGACGACATCTTACAACATCAAATATTTAAAACCCCTTAAATGTTTCAACATATCCGTGGCTCTAACGCCTGTTCAACAAGTGGTTGCTATATAAGATATTTCGTTTTTATTCGCGCTTGCCGCCACTCCAAAACGGTGCAGCGTTTTCGTTGAAATTTTCAAACCCAGTTATGAGCATAGCTTTTTTGATTCTTTAATTAAGTGTCGACACTATCATGGAGTGCTTTTAATAAAGCCACTCTGATTCAGAGCAACATTTCAATTGCAACACTTTCAGTATCATATTTTATGAAATGCAAAATCCACGAAGTGAACTCATAGCTAATAATCCTTAATATATGTACGCTGTTACTTGCAAATTATTGCCTAATTAATGAATTAGGCAACAATTTGATGAAAAACAATAATTGCAATTTAAAGTAACGACAATGTCAAAATGAGTTCTTAAGGATACATTGAAGGTACCAGATATTAATATCTAACAATTACTTAATTAAAGATCTTAAAGTAATAGGATTTTGCCAAGCTTTCTACGTCAGGGCAAGTTACGCTTGGATCGGTCGGAATCGTGATACTCGGTTCAAACATCGTTCAAAAATCGTGACACACAGCTTAGCTATGGGGATGGAACACACCACGCGGACACAATGCAGATTAGTGGGTATTAACGACTACCATCCTCTGTTTGTAGCCAGGTCCGATGACCTAACGTGCCCTCCAAAGTACGGATCCATCATTTTATTTGAACAATCAGGAGATTTCGCCTGCAATGTCCTAACCAAACTAGGAAACATCACACGGAAGCAGTTTTCTCCTGGATGAATATACCTCGCTATCTCTATCGCTAGCGTCGGTGGCTCAATGGTGCGGACTGTCGCCTTCTTACCGGGAGAGATGAGATTCAAATCCCGACACGTACCAATGTGTTTTCGAATTTTCGAAATTATATGTACGTTATCCGACGCTCTTACGGTGAAGGAAAACATCGTGAGGAAACTTTCATGCACGCCTGCGAAGAGATTCAAAGATTGTGTGTGAGGTCGTCCAATCCGCACTGGGCCCGAGTGGACGACTAAGGCCTAATCACCCTATACGGGTAGGCTCGTGCCCCTCAGTGGGGACGTTTAATAAGCTGATGATGATGAATATACCTATCAGTACTTATTCTTTTTTACAACGACGTTAGCGGACCACATGTAAGTCCTCCGTCACGGTGGTGTTGTATTTTGGCATTATCATGAAACGTGAGATATGTGTACGTTTTATAAACATCTTGTGATCTAAGTATATCAGATTATAATTGCTCTGTGTCAGCACCCTTAGGATTAATGCTATATACAGGTAAAATTATTTTTTAGCACCGACTAAAGTAGTCGTATATGTGCAAACAAGAAACTTTAACTTGATATGTTAAATAAATGATATTAACACATTAGCAGAAAGTTTACGAGACAAAATATTTGTGTTATTATAATACTAGCTGTGCCCATCCGGTATTACCCGCGGTATAACATATTCTCCCGCAGTAAAACGTAGCGCGAAGCTTACCGCGCCGCGCGGTACATTACTTTATTTTTCTAATTTACAATATATTTTCTAATTTAAAAGTAGCATATTTTTTTCTTTATTACATCAACTACTTGTCAAAAAGAACTCCGTCCAAATTGATCCAGCCTATTCAGAGATGACGTCACACACAACACGATAATGACGTCTACAGGCGTTCACTGTCCGCGATTAACAGATAAATAGAACGACATAAAGATGTTCTTATAATGTTTCAGAGTTTTTTAGGTAAATGAGAAAAACAATAAATATTGACGTGACTTATAAATAGGTATGACTCTTTATATTTTATTTTTTCATTCTGACACTTCATCTATTCCTAGTTTTATCTTACTTTATACGAAATTCATGATTTTGAATAAATAATATGATAAAAGTAGACAAAAGTATATGAGTAAGTGTGTAAAAAACTTTATTTTACGTATTGTTTTGTTATTAAACTTGTTTTGAGTTTTGTGAAAGTTATAAATACAATCTCGTCCGGGAACAGGGAATTGAAGTACAACATTTGATCCTTTTATAATGGCTTTCTCCCTGAAACGATTCTGGATAAGGTAAACTTAACAAAGACTTTCATGTTTACTGTATGCCACAACAACGAATGAGACAATGCATTCGTATAATATAATGATCATTGATCAGTGTTGCCACCTTAGCACTTTTTAGTACAGGAGAACTCCTTTTAGCCCGGAAAGGGCAATCTAGCTAGCTCTTTTTCATTGTCTTGAATTTTTTACCAAATTATGAAGTTTTTGACATGCTAACAAATACTTTTTGCTTTTGCGTCGGTCATGATGACGTTTTTTTCGTGATATGATTGTTTCAACATTTTTAGAACAGAAAATCTTTTGATGCTCTATCTAGCTCTTTTAACTCCTCAAAAAGCCCTTTTTCTAAAACTTAGGTGGCAATACTGTCATTGATAATTCTAATTTTTCAAGACTTAATAAGCTGAAGAGATAAATTGGTCATCTTGCCTATGAATTTTAACTATCAAATATAATTTATCTTTTATGCGAATAACATTGAAATAGTCCTCGTTTAAACCATATAGCCATTTAATCGGATCAGTTTGAGTCCCCTCTTTGCTTGGGAAAGCACGTTAAGCCCTTTGTCTTGGCTACTTAGCCGGTACAAACGATTCAGTTCACTAATAAACGTAGAAGGTAACGTATGTACTAATTTAGCGTCGTTGGGTCACTGGTAAGGACTTCCGATATGGAGGGTGAAGGTTCAAATAACGCCACACAGTTTCGAATTTTCGAAATTGTATTGTTTATCCGACGCTTAACTGTGAAGGAAAAAATCGTGAAGAAACCTGGACACGCCTGCACAGAGATTCAAGGGCTGTGCGTTAGTCGGCCAATCCGCACTGGACCCGCGTGGACAACCAAGGCCTATACCCACTTTACGCGTAGGCTTGTGTCCATTGACGGGAACATTTAGTGAGCTATTCATGAAGACTAATTAAACTGTCTTAGGAGGGTAATTCTCAACACCCATCATCCGCGTTGGGCCCATTTTGAAGTAATAACTTCTTTAAATGTTTCACTAAGAGAACCCTTGTGTATAATTTGCTATAGCTATAAAATCAACTTTTTCAAGCCTAGAACAACACACACAACATTATTAGTAAATTTTGAAACTTTTCTATTGTTGCCAACCTAAGAATGCTAATCCTACGCCTGCGTACATTTGGACCGAAGCCAGAGCACATAAATAATAGATAGAAGTAATATTAATGTGATATTGGTGAACGTTAGCGGATAGATTTATAGATGACGTGAAATGTGAACTATTAATTATTTCGTTTCGAAAAGTGGTTTCACTTTATTTGTAATATTTTGTTATCATTGCAGCATAAGTTGTTGACTACAAAACATACGGTGCTTCCTGACACTTTTTTATGCATCTGTTCATTTTGCTAAGGTAGATACCTCATACTTATACTGCTATATACATTGCTTTAATTACCGGGTATACGTGAAAGTAAGCAACAAGGACTCCGAATATACTTCAGCCGTTCCCTAACTAAAAACGAACCTACCAGTGAAGGATATATAGGCCTTAGACGTCCACACGGGCCCAGTGCGGATTGGCCAAGTTCACGCACAACCTTTGAATTTCGTCGTAGGTGTACGCAGGTTTCCTCACTGTAATAGCGTCGGATATACGTACATACAATTTCGCAAAGTCGAAAAGACATTGAGACTTGGCTGGATTTTAACCTGCACCGTCCTATGATGTTATTTATTCCCTTTACTTTACCTAATGTAAATATTTAGTTATTTTAATTCTGTTATCCCATTCCCCCTTTAACTAATTCTTTTGCCCCATGCGCGGAGCACTAACATAATATTATAATAATTAAATTACAAAATAATCTTAAACTAAAAAGAGTACGGACCATGAGTCTGTAGATGTAATTTTATTAATAAAAAAAACCTGCACCGTCCACATCAGAACAATAGTTCACAGTTGAAACAGTGAACGTACAAAAAACCTTGTCCCGTAGTCGCTTGGTATATTTATTTTATCTGTGCTAAAACTAACTACTACAATATTAGTTACAAGTCATCCTCGCTATTGAGGTCCCTCAGTCTTAATACACTGGAGAAATAAAAGCAACTCTAATGCGTAGTAAAAATATATTATGGCGCACAACTCCCGAAATGCATTAAATACTACCGGTTGCGCTGACCTAAAGTGCTCCAAAGGTTCCATGCTTCAACATAAAACCCTGCGGTTTTAAAAATTATCATAATAAAAAAACATATAATCATATGGATAGCAAAAACATATAATTATTCACTAAATAAGCAAATAATAACGGCATTATGGTGTTAAAAATTGATCGGTATTACTGAATATAAGATAATTAAGTTATCATCCGGGCTGGGTACCTGGCCTAACTTGGAGCAGACCTCGGGAGCAGACGATTTCTGAAGTTGAGATCCCTCCCCGCCCGATAAACTGACGTCTTGCTTAAGATCACTGGTGGAGGCTGGATGAACAAAGCAGAGGCCCGGTACAAATACGAAAGTCCTAAGTCCAGCAGTGAACTGCGACAGGTTGAAGAGAGCGAATGGCCTAGCCTTCCAAAGCACAGAGGGATTTAAATTAAATGAAATGAATCGACTGCTCGACCAGTACGCCATATGTATCGTCAATAAAATAAATTACGGACTCATGTAATGACCAAGTATTATAATAGTTGATCAACATTCGCGATTGTGAACTTAACGCGCTAGCGACATCAAGCCATAGTTAGACGTTTAATAATTTATGGATTGGAAGATATTAAATCAGTGTAGCCGTTTATTCGGCATTCCGTCCGGGCTAGTTCGGTATTCAATGAGCACAATACAACAGTGTCCAAAGACACAATATTAACGAGGTCCGATTCATCAGCGGAAAATCGCCCTAAACATAGCCACTTGGTGGCCGTAACGAAAATTAATCTCGCTAGAAGTCCCGGCTAACTTGTAACGATTAATCTCCCGATCGAACTGTCTGTCACGGCCCTTATTTGAGCTCCGTTCAGTTCCGTTATTTATGACCGAAACGTGTAACCGGCGCATCTAGATGTGTTACGTAGTTATTTCGATATTAATTAGTGTCGTGTGCCATTCTGGACATTTAGCACACAGATTTTCTGCTTATATTCCTTGCGGAGTAAATTGTATCGAGTACTTCGAGTTTTATGTTTGCCTCATTTCTGACACACTCCAGCTATCCTTCATTTGTGAGCTGAGGAAGAGCTATGTCACTATACATCTTTCACGACACGCATCTTGTTACATGGGTATCAACACGCATTCACTTGTACCACGACAAATTCTGTCTAGCGTCGTCACCCCACACACCCTGGTTTTTAATCAGACTCCTTAATTTGACATCATTACACCATCTGTGATTCATTTTGCGGAATGGTGAATGAAACTGTGATATCCGATATGACAGCCCGATATGTATGGTCAAATAAGGATGTTGGCTAGGTTCGAAAAGAAATGTGAAACGCCCACTACGCATAAACCTTACTTATCAAATTCTATATTGATAACCAAAATACAAAAAAAATACACTAAATATGAGAAAAACTGTAGACAACAAGGACCACCTATAAAGGTCATCTGGCTCAAAGCTTCAGTCAAAACATTTTAGTAATCGCGTCACGATCCACGATTTCTGGAAAAGTCGAAGCTGTTCCCGCGTCCATAACATTTCATATTTCCTCGTCACATCTAAGAACCACATCCGCGTGCCAGCGACGACAAAGCGAATACCCAAAGTATTAAATCCTTTTTGAAAGTGTACAATTGCTGCATGTGACAACGGCACTTTCATATCTGAGATTAGCTTTAAAGTAACCTTTGCTCGAGATTTTCTAAATCGCCGTCGTTCCTTGATAGGAAATATTTTGAAGTTCTGTTAATTCTTGTTTATTCTCATATAACTGATGACTACATTGTTGTACCCATGTACGACCCACATAAAGGGGCTGACTGTATGTTGACTATATGTTCAGAACAGCCGTCAGATAATTCCATCCAAACGATAAAATAATATATATTTACACAAACATGCAGAAGTTAAATAAGTGGCTAAATTAAATGTTAAAACTTATGCAAAGGCTATTTTTACTGCAGCTCCCAAATTGAAGCCACAGAAATGTCTAATATTATTTCGAAATGGAAACTTTAGAGTTGGGATTTTTCTTTGAGCTGAATAATTTAAAAAGTTTCGTTAGTTAGGAATTCTTAACGTCAAATAAAGATAAAAGATGAAAACGAATTTTTGGTTACCTAAAACAATTTAAAAGGATCAAAGGCTTTTTAAGTGCTTTCTTCATAGGTTGATTACTTATTTTTAATAGATCAAAGATCTAAAAAAACTAACTAGGCGAGACGAGCTCGCCCAGTTTTTTACACTACAGTACTAAAAAGTTCTTATGAATTTGAGTTAACATTATTTTTGTATTAACAAATAGGCTGTTTATTAATTTATTCCTAAAGACACAGTACTCAATTTTAGATAAGAGTTCTTATGAATTTGAGCTAAAATTATTTTTAGATTAACAGATAGACTGTTTATTAATTTATTCCTACAGAAAAGAATACTGATTTACCACCCTCTTTGACCCTCATGAAGCTGTTTATTGAAGTATTTTTCCTTAAGATTAAGAATTGATGCTTCATTACTATGAAATAAAATATATTTTGAAATATACACATTAAGCTCTTTAATATTAGAAGCTTTTTTAGCTCTTTCATAATTCTAAGAAGCTTTCTTTCGTCAGTAAATTTGCGGAGCTATTTAAGAATGTGCGATTTTCCGTATTTAAACTGTACGTTGTATAACATTAACGTTCGATACCTGACGAATTATTTTGAGCCACCTCTAATTCAGCCCACACAAAAAACCTTAAGTGTAGGTATGTATAACATATTATATTATGTCTGCCCTTGGTGCCATAGACTAGATAGATGTAATATTTTGTGTGTCATAGTCAGAAATAGATAAGTGAAATATTTACAGACTTACCCGCTGCCCAACAGTTCGTTATCACTTAACCTTTGAAGGCATGTAAGAGTTATTTGACAAAACAATAAATTGCGTAATCGTTGAGATCTCGCGCGTGACTAGACTGCCAAAAGTTAGGGTCTGTACCGAGAATGTTTATAGACTGCAGTTATCTCACAAATGGGGCTTTGTAGAAAAAATCCGTGTAGCTCAATGTGTGAAATGCTTATTAATCATCTTCGTTCTTATAGTGTATTGACCAAAGTGACTTTGTAATGGTCAAAAGTTTTCAGTTTGCAATAGCCAACATTTGAGACTAAATATTCGCTTTTGTTTTTTGGAATTATATTTTTTCGTGTTCATACACTCATTATTGAGTATCTCAAATATTCTATATTAATATTATAACCTTGCAGAGTTTGTTTGTTTGGAGGTTTGTTATAAAGCACTAATCTTGGAAAAGAGGGGATACCTTACACTATTATTGGCTATTTGTCATCACGCTGAAAACAATACAAGCGAAGCCGCAAAGAAGAATGTTTCAAAATCGGGGGATTTTTTTCCTACTGAGAGATTCCGCTGCGGAATTCTTGTCAAAATAAATATTCATCACAAGTATTAAATTTAAAACAAAATTATATATCTTAGAAAATATCACAATTTTAACTCAACTATATAAACGAAGTAGCATATTAAAGTAACTGTTTGTTACGCGGACGAAATCATGAGCAAAAACTAGTATCCTATATTCCTAAATGAGAAATGATTGACAGTAATTTGAGCTCAAATGATAGTTTTATTTTGTTTCTGAGAGATTGTAATATCCCCACAGTGTTTAGGTGTCCAAGCCACACTGACTTGACGAAGTGCAATCTACTAACCAACAAACGGAGATTAAGCGATTTCCCACCGCGCATCGGACTCGTGTGGCAAGTCCAAATACCTATCCTCAATCAATTACGTAGGCCTGCAGTTGGACGGCGTATTTTAGGTATGTATTAGAGGTAACTAACAATTAAGTATATTAGGTACCTATATATTTTTCGTTCAGAACACTATGAGAGACCAATATGGATAATGAAATTTGTGAGTATAAGAGACCCAGTCCTTGATCCGTGAATATTTTATTACTCATGGAGACAGACCACTTTCTTGGTAGAACCCACTTTCTTTTATTTAACCTTACTTTGCAGTTGCCGGTTAAACATGGAATATTTTAACAGACCGATGAAAAGTGGTAAAATATACCGGTTGAATGTGAATGTACTCCTACAGAGGTTACCTACCTAATACCGTTGATTGAAAATCCTACACCGTCTACTCCCAATATGACGTATCACATGGATACCTGTAGGTACCACTTCAAAAAATAAACAGTAGATACCTAGTTTGAAAACATTCTCAGTAACATTCCTTTTAGGATTCAGGTAACTCAATGCTTTGTGAATTTGAGTTATAGGTCATCCCAACATTTGAACTTCCACACCATTTGCATTCAATGGGTGAGCGCACAGCAGGGTTGTCACCCACCCGCGGTCGTAAAACACAGAAGGCTTTTTAATTGGTATGGTTTTCAGTCAATAAAGATGGCTACGGGACCGTAGCGTCGTTAAAAATGTCATTATTTTTGCTCCGGCTGGCTAGAGATTACGAGCAGGTATCAAATTATAATTTGTCATTATCTCATTCATTATCCTAAGTGATGTTTTCTTTATTAGAAAGTTACCGACATAGCTCGCCGAATTAGTAAGTTGAAGTGGCAGTGACCCAGTCATGTATGTCACAGTACCGATGGCAGTTGGAGCAGACGAGTTCTATGGTGAAGACCACATCTTGGAAAGCGTAGCGTATGACAGCAGATCGCTTGTAAAAGCTAAATCAATGAAGTGGAGTAAAATTAGGGTTAAGTTAAACAACGTAACAACCCTAAACATGTTTCTGTTCTGTGTCGGTCACAATCAGGCTCTGATTCGGTTCCTGACCGTATTTGGGGTGTTCTCGATATCTCGCTCTATTATTGGGACCCGTGAATTGACTTTTTATGCCTTTACCTTTTTTTGATAACACTGGTCTATAAAATACCTACGACTATAGCATGGTATATGAATTTTGTTCAGAATAAAGTAATGTAAGAGATTGCAGCGCTAAGTTTATAAATGAACTGTAAGAGGCTGTTTAGCTATTTAGACCTATGTCTAGCAGTGGACTGCGATAGATTGAAGAGAGAGAGAGAGGCTGTTTAGACATTTCGGGATTAATTAGCTACCTACGCCATTTTCACCATCATTAAATCATTATACGTCCCCACCGAGGGGCACGAGCCTACATGTGCAGGGTTGTATATAGGCCTTAGTAGTCCACAAGGGCCCAGTACTGATAGGCCGACTTCACGCTCAACTTTTAAATTTCTTTCTTAGGGGTGCACACTGCACAGGTTTCCTCACGATGTTTTCCTTCACGCAACTTTTTTTTACTTTTCATAGAAAAAGTGAGCTACGAAACCAATGAAAGTCTATCAAATAATTGCCAAAACAGTTAGGTATAAGTTTCAGATCATCACAAGATTACAATTGCTTAATTTGATAAATCCTACAATAACACATAGTGGTCGTTTGATAGATCTTTTTCGCATAAACTATGTTTGTGCCATTTATTAAACCTGTTAATATATTACCTGCACAGAATTAATAATAATAACACTTATTCTCTGATAGTAAAATGAAACGTATGAAAACTAGGAAAACAATTTTAATATGGTCAGTGGAAAGGATAAAATGCATAATACGCCAAAATGACATTTGTCCGAAATCGAGTTCGAAAATGTGTTTTTCTGAATAAAAACATTTCTCTTTTATTGCTAGATGTTATAAAGAGACAAAACAGTTAACTTATATATGTCCATTTCAAAAATAAGTGTCGTTTTCGCAAAAAGACGTTGAAAAGTCGAAAAAAGGCCTCTTTACTTATTTTGCTGGTGAGAGCTAAAGCGCCAAAAACTGCTCAGATCGCTACGAAACCCACACAGATGGAGGCAGAGAAAAAAATGCTGTCGAACTGGGAATATAACTCAAATTGGCGCTTTAGCACTTTATGCTTTCCACTTACGATAATAATAATTTTATCATTCTTTAATTTTTGCAAATTGAATTTTGTCGTAAATGCCATCTATATTTGATTTAATGTACTTCAGCAATTCAAAAGTCTATTGTTCAGTTACTCAGAAAAGGTTGTGGTATTATTGGAAACGAACCATAGATAGCGTTATTAGGTGTAGTTTGACAGTTCTAGAAATTGACGTTAGGTGGCGTTATTTCTGTAATATGCTCTGATACATGGAAAGTCTACTTTTGTCGGAGGTAATATGGTATTGCGAGCCTATTCAACCTAATTCGCATTCGCAGTCCACTGCTGGACATAGTCTCCGTCTCCCCCATTTTGCGCCAGATATCCTGGTCCTCCGCTTTTCTCAGCATTGTGAGCAGTGTTGTGCTTTATTGTTTGAATCCCTTCTTTATACACGATTTGAACTTATAAAGACTAACCATTTCTTTCTCAGCTAAATTATAAAAAATGTGTTTATTAGTTGTTTGACTATGAGGCTAAATCATTTTGAGTAAGTAGTTAATAAAATGATTTTTATTTGGTCGTCTCTCGCACTAATAGCTAGCGCAGACGACGGATTTTTGAGCACTCTTTTCTCCGACGTGGAGAAAAGGTCTATCGTCTGCGCGGGGTAAGACGATTGTCACAAACAATCAAGTTTAGTTACCTACTTATACATTTTTACTGCTTTTATTTTTTAGAACACAGTGATATGCATTATAGGTACCCCCACAATTTTTTGTATAATCTGGGTACCCATCTGACAATCATAAGATAAGATCTATTACAACACTAGTCAGGCATACTCCATAATAATCATAATACGTTTGTTCAGAGAAATAAAGCCTAAGCATTCTTATAACATAAGGGAATAACATAGGGCACCCGTAACTTTATTTTCAGATAAATAAATATTCGATGAATCATTTAATCGAAGCAACATTTGTCGACAAAGTTTTTTCTCACAAAACTATTTGCACAATCGTTCAGTCAATATTCCATTCATCGAACATGTCTTTCGTACCTACCTACTTTCGCTTGATCTAAGTTCAGACTCCCAGTAACCCCTATTAGCATTAAAGTAGGTATACTTTAACTTAAAATCAAAGACTAGAAAACATTCTAGGAGTAGAATGTGTAATTTGTTAGGTATAGGAGCGTCTCAAGTTCATCGTATCGTAATGTGATAAAGAAAACACCAAGGACCACATATAAGAAAAATTTATTAATATAAAATGCAATATGCTAAATATAACTCACGAGCCCGCGCAATGGGGCCGATACCATCAATTCTCATCAGAATAAAATGGCCTGGTCACATGGCCCTACGGCCTAGCTAGGGTGAGGCAAGTGGCCCAGGCAGCCTAGAAAACGTTTATATAAAAAATCAATAAAATTGTGACGTCACATTGAGAAGAACTGGATAACAAAATACAATAGTCGTCAAAAAATAGGCGCATTTTAATGTTCACTCACTTTCATGCAGACAACAAAATTATACTGTTTAATGACTATTCAAATCCTTTTTTTTTATAAATTATAAAATAGTCTATACACCTTTCGATTCAATTGACAAACAGATACCTTACAAAAGGTAAATCTTATACGCCTTTTTAATGACCTTGCGATAAGTTTATAAATAAACATAAGTAAGTCAAATTTATCTTTTGTAAATAGTACAAATATTTCTAAATAAAAAAGAAAATATATTGCCTCGCCCAATCTACGCCCTTAATAAGTCGTATCCCCCAAAATAGGGGGTTGACCTGACCACCTTACGCTTCGAGTCGGTGGTCAGGTCTAGAACCGACATTAGTACTTAGAGTACGAAGTTTCTATTACTAACACAAGTAATGATCGCATTCATATCAAACACTCCATAAATAAAGTGAGCGTTTCCAGTTTCCAATTTTAGCTAAAGGTGAGTCCGAAACATGTTCTATATATTTTGATTATTCCAACTTCGTACAAAAAGTATTAAAGTGTGGCACGTAACAAGGAAATAATAAACAATAACGTTATTATTTTCTTTTTGAATATATGATTAGTTATAATAACTATTTAAATGTATTTTATACAGTCGCACGACTCATTGGAAGAAATGTAAAAAGCCGTTGCTTCTTTTTATTAATTACTAAGATAGGTATAGTATAAATATAACAGAAGAACGAGATCACTATGAGACGCCCAGTTATATATTGGCGAAGTAGTATTAATAGTTTGACTTGTTTCTAATTTTTCTAAATTAGTTAAAATAAAATCTCAATCTAACAAGAGACAGCTTGACAACGATTACATATATAGCTTTATAAAAAAGTAGTATTAATTTTACCTGTCAATGCACGCTTAATAATTAAAAATAGTAATTTCTCATTGAAATAGTAATTTCATGAGAAACCAGACAAAATCACCGGGGATGCGAACTCAAAATTTATTGCACTATTTATACCCTTTCACTATGCTTTAGGTATTTTATAAACAAGTGCTAACAATTCACTATAGTAAATATTTTTTTATGAAAATAACAGCAGTATTACAAATTCTTAAATATAACTTAATTGTATAAATTATATATTGCATTGTGCGTTAATAACATAAGGTTGTTCCAGGTTAGTCAACCTTCGAGCTTTTAGCTTTTATTTAACTATATAAGGTGCCTCGTAACAATCTATCTAAATAGGAATAGATAATTTGTTAATAAGTTCCACAAAATAAATGAAAACAAACGTTTTAAATATGTTTCCTATGTCAATAAGCTTAATTTAAACGAGGCAATCTCATGATCTCGACCTTTGCTATAATAATAAATATGCCTTGTATATAAACCGACCGAGTTAGGTGGCACTCTGGAATGTAATCGCAAAGTTAAAACAACAAGCTTCATAAAAATTCAGCCACAAATAAATATAATAATACTTCAGTGTGTAACTTAATAGTTAAGAGTTTAAAATAAGGCACCGAAATAGATAATTATATTGTAAAAAAGTAGGTTATATAATTTGTAAAACTTATACTTAAAAATCTATTGTAGGCTACAAAGTACAAAATAGAATAAAATAATTATAGAAAAAGTAAAGCCGTTAATACCACTATAATGTGCATCATAATTCAGTAGGTTTATACATTAATACGTCCGATTAAACTGTAGGTAATTATACATGTTGATTCATAAACACACAGCCGCAATTGTATCATGTTTTTATTTATAACATTTAGGGTATATTTTATTTATGTAAACTATCAGTTATATATAAGAATTATTTGTATATTTCTTTTAACTATTCGACTACTAATATGCATTTCCAGCCACTGTGCACATAATAAATTCAATAATACACCTAGTGTCTAACCATACATACGCCTTTGAAGCATTGCGTTTCAATACATAATTTAATACGCTACAAGTTCCCATTCATATCTAATAAACATTTAAATTGTTACTTCTACACCATTCGACTATTATATTGGGATAAACTTATGAATCACATTTATTTTTTTATATGTATTTATTATGTTTCTAAATATCCACTTATTCCGTTACGTTCATACATTGAATTATATATGTCATAAATATACCTATTTATATAATAGTAAAGGCTTACAAATTAATAAAAGGGAACATAGTAGAAATACATAAATCAGGCTTGAAAAATCTTTGTGCATTTTAATATTTTAGTCTAAGCTTTCACATTAATATAGAATCTAAATTCGTTTAAAATACGTTCTTGTATTTTATATATTTGTATTCATTGATTAAATTTACGTATTATACGTTCATAATTTATATAACTAATAAGCAACCATCCGGATGCGTCATATCCACAACCTGAGTAATAAAAGTAGTAGGTAGTTATAAAAAACCAAGAATTAGATTTACTAACATTTGTAAATGCAAAATAGTTCAACGTTACAAACTACGCCGTTTTTAGCTATGCAAAGTTTGAGAAAAGTTTAAAAAACTCCTTTCCCGGAACTTTAAAAAGTGTGAAACCTGTTACATTTAAAATTTAAATAACGTTTGAGAATTTCGAATATTTGTAAATGGGTTTCTCACGCACACATTGCAATTACAAATTCCCGAGAACATCGAACACGAGATACTGTTTAATATATATTCGGGAAGACTGCGCTTGGCCCTGGGAAAACACACAGCAATTACACGGATTTATCATCTAAATATATTTTCAATAGAATAATTAAATCACGGTGGGAATTAACTCCCAACGATTTTAAAAAGTCGACATATTGTCATTTTACTTTAGAGTACTAAAAACAACTCAAACTAGTAATTTGAAAATGGTGCACTACTATTTAACTAGTTGCATTGTATTCGTGATCTAGAGACGATATATAAGTCGTATTATGATCACCAACTATTGTTAAGTAAAACTGGTCATAATATTGACCCCAACTTGTGGTATTAATCTGCTAACTAGTAAAGAAGGTTTTACCAAATACGTAATATTATATTAAAACGGCGCAGGCACGTCTCTATTAGTATAAGACTATGGCAGTTAATTTAATTGGTTTGATGCAGTCGTTGTACTTATTTAGCCTAATATGCAAAAAGACATCTAAACATTAAGGTGATTTGAAAATTTGATATCAATTCGCTACAAAAAAAATTGTAAACCTTTTCAAGCTAGCTTACAATTGAGCGTGTTTTGTTAACACTACGATAAATCACCACATCACCCTGTATGTACAAAGTCTGCTTGTTAAAATGAAAAAAAAAAAGAATTTTTTTTTTTAATAAATTGAATTGTTCAGAGAATGATAACAGAATAATGTTGTGCACTTATTTTCCTTAAATACAGTACTTAGATTAAATTTGTATATTATAATATTATGACAAAGAATACAAGTAATATAGATTGTATCTGTTTTTCATTTATATTCGGTAACACCAAATGATTTACTAATATTCAATATGATCGGATTGGTTATAAGTAGACAATTTTAAAACACTTTTCACTATTGCTAACACAGATTACAATATAACACCAGTTACTATGAAACTGTCCTGACAGTTAATTCACTCACATATACTTATTTGCTAATATATCCACACAATAGCTAAAACGTTCTACCATACAATGATTACGTTCCAATCGGAATCCAGTGAAATTTAATTTAATCAGACGGTTAAACACAGAATATGTTTCTTCAATACTTATAAGTCCAACTTTCATATATAGGTAGTGTAAAAGTTTCCCGGAAAACTTTGTTAGAACATCGAGCAGGTTTGCAATACAAAAGCTGTGGCAATCCACTTAATCTAGTTTCACTAAGGTGTTATTCGAGTTTACGCCACTCTGAAAAATCACCGTTTGTTAATAATTTTCGACTAAATATAGCGACTGTGTTTTAGAATCAACTTTATTTTTAAAACTGAACCGATGCGTGCTCATCAAGAGAAAGGATACAAAACGAACTTGAGTTAACTCTGGTATGTATGATTTAACTAAGTCGATAAGCACGCAACGGATAATATAATCTACGTCAAACACATGCGTGCAGAAAACAACTGACTGCCCTTTTTAAATACGAGCTAAAACTGCACAGCAAAGTTCAAGGCGTCGGAATGAATAAGAGAACAGTAACTTAAAATATTAAAGTATCTTAATATTAAACATATATATTAAAAATAAACATACTTGACGTCGATATTTCGAAATAGTCGTTTTTAACACATACCTGTGTTTCCGTAATGATATTTATACTATAAGCAAACAATAGTACAATAATTCAAAATTGTAAATGATTTCAATAACTAAAAAAATATGCGTCCTTAAATTTTCCTGTAAATAAATATTTCAAGCTAACATTAATAAACTTTAATAAAATGCAGTATGATAAAAATAACAAAAAATAAAACTGTACATATAATCTACCTCAGAAATAGAGCAATCCCACTGCTCAATGAGATCTATTATCATTGTAGGTACATAATGTGATATTTAATCATGGACACAGTAAAAGCAACTGATTCGAAACATCGACAAAACATCAGGTAACGCGACGCACATCCTACTAAGCTTAAAACTAAAGGTTGTGCTCGGCGTCGGTGGGTTCATCTGCCGAACATCTCGCGAACCAATAAATAAATATGTCACGTGATTTGATAATGCGGCCGGCGGCGCGAGCGCGGCCCGCCCGCCGCGATGGCACAACTCTCAGCGCTGAGCCGCTATGCGGCCGAACGACAATAAAAAAACCTCTCTGTACACAAAGCTTACAAAACATTACATAATAAACAACGGCAAATATAAATCGTACTCTTATTGCAACAAAAGAACCGTAACGATAAAGAGGCCGGTGCCGAAACATGAAGGAGATTTTTCAAATTTATAATATTTTCCAATACACATCCGTCGGTACAAACTAAAAAATTAATAAAAAATAACTTTTAAAGCATTAGGTGCATGAGTGTTGACTCAGCTACGTGGTGTAGCGGCATTCTTTGGCTTGCAACGCGGGGCCGCCCGCCGGGCGTATCGGCTGAACGTTCCACGGTTCACTCACAACGCGGACGTGGTGGTCGCGCCGGGACGCGAGTAGGCATCGCGCCGCAATGCTTGCACTTGCTTGTGTGCCGCCGGGACGCTAGATTGCGTTTCGCCAGATCGTTGGATGGTGACGTGGCGATACGCTTGTGGCGTCCGCTAGGACGCTTGCTAACGTTGCACCGGGACGTTGAATTGCGTCGCGCCGGGATGCCTGATTGCGTGGCGCCGGAACTCTGATAGCATTGCGTCGGGACGCTTATAGGCGTCGCGCCGAGATGCTAGCAGGTGTCGCGCCGGGACGCTATTTGGCGTCACGCCGGACCCGCTTGCGGACGCGGACGGGCGCGGGCGGCAGGCTCGCTGGCTACGCGTGTCGCTTCGCGTGTAGCGCCAGATGGTCGGAGCGCGAGAAGCAGCGCTCGCAGTGGCGGCAGCGGAACGGCTTAGCGCCCGTGTGCTTGCGGTAGTGCCGCGTCAGCTCGTCGGAGCGTGCGAAACGCCATTCGCAACCCTCCCATGAACACTTGTACGGTTTTTCACCTGGAATGCGAAACGATTTTTAAGCTTAGCTCGTTCACGTGGAGGCGCTAATGCGATTAGGCAATAGGTTGGACATGGAGGGCGGGGTGCGACTGTGCCTTGCTACAAATAGACCGTTGTGTCACGACCTCGTTTAAATTTGCCTTTTCATTCTCATACGTGAAGCTTCCATTCGGGTTTGTAACAAGGCATGTTCTAAAGTATTTTCTTACCAAAATAGGTAAAAATAAATATAAATTACAGTAGCATAATAAAAATAGTAATGAAATGGTGTATTTTTAGAAATATTAACAGTAATTGTTATTCATTCAAATTTTATTTTCCAACACAGAATTTAATTAAAGAAACATTTCCGTGTCAAGAATTTTTAGTGAAAGGAATTAGTGGTATGTAACTTTTTGAAAATACACCACCAAATGCATTCTTAATATTCAACAAAACTTAACTCGGAACTAAAGTACTGCAAGCGATAGCTAATCCAGGATGCGCTGACGCTGCCAATGGGAATAAACATCGAGTGTAGAAACAAGGGCTACCAATACGAGTATGTAATTGACGCTGAACCATTCTTGAAAGCCCCAATTTAGAAAAGATAAATGTATTTTAAGCTGCGCTGAATACTGGAACTTTAATAAGTATAAATATTTATTTTAATGCCTTTTAAACACGTAAGACTCTCTATTAGCTTAGCCAGTGGTAGCCCTAACCCAACCCGTCTGCAGTTTCCTAATCCTAGTATTAGCTCGCTTCCTGGAACAACAAACTTCGCAAGCTAATATTGGATGTTAACTATAATACGAATACTATGTACTGTTTTTAAGTTTGCAGAAAGGCAAAGTTGTTTATTTCATACAGGATAATGTACTACAATACAAAAAGGGCGAATACGAGGTAAATGCGGCACATGTGTAAAAAAACAGCTAAAAATTAACTAAACCATCGGAGCTCGAAAGTGTCGATTGTCGCAGCTGCTGCCCAAAAATGGTGAAACAAAATCAAAATCGCTTGCATGGTCCCACACACTACGCGCTGGAGTTAAATTTTGACTGAATTGCAATGTAAAAAGTCTGTACTACTTACTATAGTGAATCTAAGAATAAAAAATCTAAAGTACAACAATTTTGTACCTGTGTCCTCTTATGTGCTTCAGATGTGAGCTCTTTGTGTAGACCTTGATGCAAGCTGGGTAGTCGCAGCGGTGGACGCGGTTGAGCGGATTACTCGCGTAATCTTTAAATGACATTACCAAATTGAGACGTCGCAGTACTAGAATGTATGATATGAATCTAAACATATGGACATAAAGTACAGCAAGTTATGTACCAGAGTCCTCTTGTGCGCCTTGAGGTGCGAGCTCTTGTGTAGACCTTGTCGCAGGCGGGGAACTCGCAGAAATGGATGCGCCGGCGCGGATCGGGCGCGTGATCTTTAAATGTAACCCATAATTACCAAAATGGAAACCTATAGTAACTATAACACGAAACTATATAGCATAATTTAGACCAAATATGTACCAGTGTATCCTCTTATGGGCCTTGAGATGGGAGCTTTTGGTGTAGACCTTGTCGCAGGCGGGTAATCGCAGCGGTGTACGCGGCTGAGCGATCAGACGCTGATCTTTAAATACCATATATCCAATTGAAACCTCTTATTAGTGGGTTAAAATATTTGTTTATGTAATTAAATGTACGTACCGGTATGGTCCTCTTATGGGCTTTAAGGTGCGAGCTCTTAGTGTAGACTTTGTCGCATGAGGGGAACTCGCAACGGTGATGCGACGTCGAGGGTCGGTCACGTGAGAGTGCTGGTGAGGATGGTGCCTTGGCACGTGAGCGCGGCGCACTGGAGCCGGCTCGGCGGCTCATCTGTAAACATTACGCATACAATTACCTTTTGAAATTAGAATCAGCATAATTTTACACAATAAATAGGCTAATATAATCAAACCAAATGAAACAACTTTGCAATGCCCTAAGAGTTGAATATCCAATTACTTTTTTTTGGTTAATCTGTGCATTTGGGCGAAAAGTGAAAACACATTAGAACTCATGGGCTTTACGATATACAACCAATAACAGTAATTAAATCTTACATGTTCAAATAAACAAGTGTAATATTTAATAGATGAAATATTTTACTCTGGCCGTGACCTATGCTATAAAATTTAACCCTTTAACCACCGCTGACGGACACATCCACCGGAAATAATAGATTTTCTGTTGTATCTGGAATCCTAGCGTTAAGATTGATTAACTACTAGTTGTACCTCGCTGTTTTACCCGCGGTATAAGTTAATCTCCTGAAGAAAACATAAGCTAAAATCGTCTCGGTAATTCACTTAACTTTCAAATTCAATAGTAACCTTATTCTTATTATAACATCAGCTACCTGCCAAAAAAATGCCTGTCAAAATTTACCCGAACTAAAAATACCCGGAACAAACAGACGGACAGACACAAAAATTTTGAAAAATGTTGTATCCACCGTATATATTTATATACATGTAGCAAATAACGTACCAACAGAGACTTCAAATTATATTTATGTAAAGAAAAAAATTCTACTTAAAGTATGTTACCCAGTGTAATAATTACGATAAGTGCATATAATAATAAAAACATGACAATAAAATGTAAATAAACAGCAAAACACAAGAGCAAATCATGCAAGTTGGAAAGAGGACTCTATTGCGAACTACAAAGTGCAGTTAAAATAACTAAGTATAGATAATGTCTTATATTCAATTCGCTTCTGCAACGGAGAATTCGAAAGAGACTTTGTAGTGCCTAGGATTTTATATCCGGTGGTGAGCAACATAATTGCTCTAGTGTATTTACAAATGTGAAACTTAGTTAAGGTTTCATAGAAAATAAGTAAGGTAGATTAACACAAAAGCAAAAGTAAGTAAAAAAATGGACGTAATAATAATGAACACCAGAATCCATGAACCTATAAAAAATCTATAAATAATTTATGAATAAAATGTAAAATTGCCTGATCCAAACTTGGATGCATTAATTTGTACTAAGATTACAATACTTATCTATTTCTATTTCTTTAAGACCCCTTGAGTCACCATTTATAAAGACATTTTAATATTACTTGCCAATTAAAACTTTAAATTGTAAATATTTCATTGAAACTTAATTTTATTATAAAACATTCTTTGGTACTGCGATCGAAAATGTGTATAGAGCCATCAATGGTACTAGTGAACAGCACTACAGGTCACTAGTACCATTGTTGGTCAGATGATCCGATGTTGTATCATTTGTACCATTAATGGTATAGACACTAGGCGATTTTTTCATGAACTTTTTTAAAGACTTTTGACAAACTCAATTAAAATACATAATACAGACCATGAACATCGATTGAAATTAAAACTGTTATAATTGCGTATAATCATTTGTATACTAATTATCGTATATTGTAATATTTTCTAATGTTTTTATTAAGGGCAATAAAGTATCCTTAAATATTTAGACAAAACTTTTAGAATAGTGATTAAAACAGTAATTTATCAAAGGGATACTGTTAACTTTAAAATATAGAAATAAATCAGGTTATCCTAGAGATCAGACCATTTTTGACCTTTCATGGCGATCCGTAGCTGACTGGACAAATTCAAATGAATTGTCACTCACAATAATTATCAACATACCATACTACAAAACATTTGTATTTTAGTATAGTTTTACTCTCAGATACCTGATTATTATTATTCATATTCCATAGAATATTCAATAAGACATCAACAAGNACCAAGATCCCAGCGAATTTATATAAATTTAGTATTATATACCTTTTTTGTTAACAAATATAAACTTCCATCCCATTTTCATAAAATCACCCAATTTCACAAGATTATTTTCGTTTCTTTTGGAAGTATTCTGGATCGATGTAAGATGCATAGAACGTCTATCTATGTAAATATCTAAACATGGTATAATTATATTTAAACTACTGTATTGTGGGTACTAAACAGTTATTTTGTTTGCCGTTTTGCTTGGTTCGATAAGTGATCTCTGTTAGGACGACAATATTTTTTTTATCAATTCGTGTTTATAACTTAAAAGTTAAAGTGGGGTCGTAAGTATATGGCCACATTTAACATATTATATTATTACTTCATAATGTTATATTGCAATGATTATGTTTTATTAGTTTTACCTTTAGTACGTTAATATTGCAAAGATATCTACTTCGCCGCAAAATTCTCTAATTTGGAACTCTTGAAACATTGTAAAAAGTTTGTATATTTTCGCTTTATAATTATTTCATCGTTATAAGTGACTTAATACTTATTTCAATACTATTTACCTCTAAATGATATCCTAATTTACAAAATACATATTAGTATTTACGCTAATTGCAATCCCCAGACTAAAACAGATTTTCGTCACATCAAGTTATGAACAAAACCCACTATTATTTAACCTAATATTACTTTAAGTAGTGTTTTCATTTTTGTATGCGTAAACCAAGTATTGATTTACTTTTAAAATATCGAAATTATTAGCAAGAAACATGTCGGAGTGCGGCCGACTCGGAAAAAATGTTTAAATTCCAGCCGACGTATCGTGGCCAAATCATATCATTTGACAGGTTTAATTACATAAACCTATCCAATAATATTGCTTCCAGATATGAAGCTCTAAATTTAAGAGTTTGGGATCTTGGTACCTGTGTCAATACAATTTTAAATAGGATGCTAGCCGTACATAATAAAAATAATCACATCGATACACAAAGTAGCAAATAAAACACAGAACGAGCATTTTACATTGAGCAACACTGTTTCTTACACTACTACAACACCAAGGTAACCTAAGATACGACACAGTTAAACGAGCCTTTACGATGTCGGAATGCATTTAGGAATACATTTTATTTGTAAATTATTCTAGTCAAATGTGAATTGTATTCTGTGTTTATCAATAAACATTGACTTGAAATTTTTCATGCACGAGTACACGTACTTAAATCACAATTGATATTAGTAGAAGTTATTTACAATTAAAAGTATCACGATTTACTTAATACGAGTATGAATTTAAAGTCATTCCTACTCGTATGAATCATGTATGAAATTCCTAGTTAACTTTATGAATAAAAAGTATGTAAAATAAACGCCGACTATAAGTTTGATTGTAATATTAAAATATTTTTTTCTAATGATGCCAATAGTAACAAACTGAATAAAAAAGTTATCATTTAAAAACATTATGAAAAACAGTTCCACAATAATATTTAATACCACGATACCTTTCAAAGGCGTGTGTGCATATTAATGCACACACACCTTTACACCATGATAACGCTTTAATGCTACTTAATTTGCACACATTGAATGAGATAACAAGGTTAATGTAGCTACATCAACAGTTCAGGATGTTCAAACTTATTAGCAAGTAATATAAAAGTAACATTTTGGTCATCAGTATACAGAGGTATAGTACTCGTGTGGTGCGAGTATATTTTTCATAATGCATCATGCAAGGTAAAGACTCGTTAAGGGTTCGATCTTTGTGCCTATGGTACCTTTAATGTCAGTAGGGTTGATCAACTTCTCGGTGCGCTGCGTCGGTACAGTACTTGTAAACGTCATCAGTTGTGGCATCACAGCCAATGGGGAGCGCTCGGGGTTACCGTTTTACAATGGGTTCGATATCTGTTCCAGCAATCCATGGTCAAACAACGCTTTTGGGAAAACACACCGCTTGGAAAGTTGCTACTGTCGCCTTTAAAAATCTGAGATCAAGACCTCAGTGAAGTCGCTTGTTGTGGTATAAACATTTTAATTATAGAACTAATATTTTCTATACCTGTATCATGTATGAAGGGTCAAAGCGTGTATAACTGTAACGGTGGGAGTAAGCTAAATAACTTCAATAGTCTCTACACGCGGATTCAATACAATCAGCTCAAGCTTTGTAGCAATTCTTTTTTGAAACTGCCATCCAGTTTATTGACAGTCTCATTAAAAAGATAACAAAGTTTGGAGATCTCTTGGGAATCATATATTTCATATTTATATCTACTTATTTGCATGATGAAAACTGGTTCACTAAACTTGAAAGATTTTTTCAAACAATCCATTACCCGCATAAAATATATAAAAACTCAATGCATTTCCAATAATGTCATTCAACAAATAGACTACCTTTCTACTTTAGGCACTTATTGCATCTACTCGTAATATGAAAGATATCCCTTGTTTGAATATCAACATACGCTGCTAAAATTTAATCTATGATTATATCTATCTATTCTAGTCTATTTGAAACTAAAAGCTAACCAAACTTTGTCAATAATGACTTCAGACTCCAATGATGTTGCAAGAGAATGGGACTATTTTTAAGTAGCCTCTCTCGTTATGACTACGCAAATAGGAAGAGTTCCATAGATTCAACAAGAAGTAACAAATATTTATCTAAAGTATCTTCATTGTAGTAAGTATCATCATTGCTATCCAACTTCAAATTTTGACTAAATATCAACTGAGCTATGGAATATGATTAGTTGTATCCCTGTACATATGTACAGAACGATGTTATAATGAGTATTTTACCTCTGGGTTCATCCGAGTACTGGGCGGTTCACTCTTCACCGCGGTGATGGTGAACAGTGTGGGCTGCGGTGATGGGGCGAGTCGGTGGTGACGGTGTGGAGGAGGCGGGAGATCGCCCACTCTTCCTCGTGGGACGGCTCCGGCGTTTGCCCGCGGCTCCTCCCGCAGATACCTTTCCATTTCATAGCATGTCTATGCTAGAGTGGATATGGTCAGACCATGTCGAAGTCTTATCAGGACCGCACAGCATATTTAAACTTTGTTTCACTACTAAAGTACTATAACAGGCGGCATGGTGCCTGTTGATGTCCTACATAACACGTTTATGGGGAGATGGGGTTAAAATCCAGAACGCCAGCTCAATACAAATAGGTGATGCTAAGGTTTACCCCAACCAGATGGATTGATGATAAGGTGGTGGATAGCAGATGATGTCAACTGCTAGGAATCGGTACGCATGAAAAAATTAGGCTTCGGTCAGTGGAAATTTTCTTTATGATGATGGATATGCTTGCTCAATACGAATTGTAGAATTCTAAAGACTTCTATGATCAAGGTAGTAACCGAGACCAAAGGGCTATTTTGCTTTCCAGAAGTTTGGAAGAACTTTTGGTCATCAATAATAGTAAATTTCAAATAAATTATCCAGTTACAATACAGACGATAAAAGACTGAAGTATAATAATATAGGATACACAAGAAGTATAACAGAAATTACGATATCAACACTAAAATAATTGACAAAGTTACGCTAGACTAGACTAAGTTAGTTATAGTGCAGAAATGAGCAAGTGCAGAACGTGTTAACTGACTTTGAAGCGGATATCGGATATCTAAACGGCTAAGTAATTACTTCTGCGACCCGTTTGTAGTTAACCAATCTCGCTAGCACTAGGTTACCAGTGTCATAGACACACTTTTTACTTTAAAAACATTTTAAATAAAAGTGTATGATTGGCATTACATACTGCTAACAGAGGTAACTTATTGTTGTATCAGAGGTTAGTATTTTAAATAAATAGAACCGTTTGGTACAATTGTATAATTTTTGTAAATCAATCAATTGATTTTACTGGAAAACATCCCATCCTTGAAATATAACCTATTGAAATTTGTACAATCATACTATGAATTAAATTATTATAAATTCATGGTATTATGATCATAAAAATACTATGTTAATTCATAACAATACATTACACCCAATGCACATGGCTATCAATACTTCAAAGTACTGTACAGAAATTTCATACTAAAATGAACATTGAATTTCAATGCTAAAAAGACGAGCTTTCCAACTGCTCCGAGCAGATTCAACTTTTCAAACCAGCGGCGGATTAACAGTGCAACCATTGAATAGTACCAAGTACCAACAATACAAAGTTATTTTGAGTCCAGAATTTGTGGTTAACTTTCAGGCCAACCGGTTCTGTGCAGTTTACGAAAAGCAGATTTGTCTCCAAATTATAGAAACTCAGTTAATTCAATGTAACACGAATGTTTTGATTAATTAAAATCTACACATTTACAGTTTCGTAGTGACTTTAACAGGGAATAGCCTAACTAAACAAAATATCGCTATAGAACATACGAGTTCCTCTACTATAAATGATTGTCACAACAATGTGAATAATGTTTACTGTCATTTTTTACTTACGTCATTTAGTGAACAATTATTTATTTCAATGATTTAGAAACTTGTCTATATCTACTACACTGTTTGTTTGATTTGGATTCATACATTATTATAGTACGAATATGTAGATATATTGAACCTATAATGAATCAGAACAGTATGGACTAGTAAAAAAAAATGCAGTCATTCAGAATACTGATGAATAAAACTGCATTAAAACAACACAGAACAACTTATACATACACATAGCACACATTTGAGCCTACTCAAGACAAGGATAACAAATTGAAGTTTCCGTTAGAGTAAACGAGATTCATTTTTTAAAAACAACAAAAAACTTCTTTCATATTCTGTTTTCTGTCTGAATGCGGTACAATAGTTATTTTAGACACTCGAATTCAAAATCTTTAACGATAACTAAACATTTCTTAAAAGAATTTCGATTACATCATAATCTTTACACAAATACATATAAATGTTTACTAAATGTCGTAAAAACATCGATGTCGAACTTAGATTTAAAAAACTATTTGTATACCATTTACTTTTACTAATTTAGTATTCAAGGGCTTCGAGGCTTAACTTAAGGAGCTTCGATAAATCAATTACTTAACCTATACAGTGCCTAACTAGTTATTTATGTCTTGGAATGTAGAGGTTTGATTTTATTCAAATGGATGTAATAGATTTTACTAACAGAAAACCTTATTACTACTACTGGTATGCATTCTCATAATATTATTATGACAATTTTGACATAACTATTAAAATTGTCATAATAGTCACTTACCATCAGGTGAGCGATCGGTCCCAATCATCTTATAAAAAAAAGTACACTAAAATTTCAAATATGATGGATTTTTTTACTGATTGAGTAAATCCAAACCTGCTTTTAATTTTTCTATTATTACCGTTATTTAAGACCTGAATTGTAATATTAAATATGGATTTCAGGTCTTTACTAAAAAAATAGCGCCCTGGGATGGCTCTTTCTGAACAAATGCTAAGTCACTTACCATCAGGTGAGATAAACAATAAAACAAAACACAGAGGAGTTTCTTATGATATGTTCCTTATTTAAATGAACTATTTAAGTTCTTTTTTAATTTAAAATATATATTTTATTAATAACATAACTCTCATAATCAGCATTTAAACGGAATCCTGAAAATGCCATGTTTGTATGTGATATATAGAATTCCATGCATAAAACAATGGCCTAATGGAATTCTACTGATTAGGTATGCGAAGCAGTTATCGACACTAGCGTATAGGAAATGATGTTCGTGCTTACACACATCAATGGACAATAATATTGACGACAGTTAAGCGTTTGAAACACTACTTATTAATATACGTACGCATGTAATTTATAAAAATACATTGAATAAACGTTCGCAACTTATTTATTTTAAAGTTACTGTATTAATTATTAGAAGAAATGATAGCTCCAATTTAGTCGAGAGCTTGTAGTATAGGTCTTAAGAAACAAAAATATTTATACGTAGGTTTTTTTAACTTCATGAAAATGTTAAAGATGGTTTTCGAGTTTAACCGGGTAAAATAAGTGAAAATCTAATAACATTTATTTGTTTGTAAGAACAAGGCAAACCGGGAATGTTGAGTCGATAACCCTATCATAAGTCAAGCTGTGGGCGTTACACGTGTAGGTGTCGACAAAAATATTAAACACTAGCAGTGCCCCGCGGTATTACCCGCATTATAACATATTCTCCCACATTTTAACGTAGCCTACGCATAAACTGCACGTCGCATGGTATAACATTATATTATTATACAAAAATAAAAAGTATTTCCGAAACTAAAATAAAGCTGTTTTTTTTATTACATCTGCTATCTGCCAAAAAGTCTCATCCAAATCGGTCCAGTTATTTCAGAGATTACCCAGAACAAGCAGACCGACAAAATTAAAAAAAAACAAAACGTTATTTTGGAATATTATATAATATAATAGTATAAGAGCCGACGTCTCAACCAGTACATCAAATGGGTCGTCAAAGTAGACAGGATCACCAACCTAACGTGCTATCTTAGAGAGACTCTTAATTCTCTTATTATCGATAGTTGTTTGAATTGAACTATCGTAAACGAAAGCCATTGCACCATATTACATTTTTCGTAGAATAAATTCACATAATATGAATGTATAATAAACGCAGAATTTAAACACAATATTAGCCCACTTTAGGAACTGATTCTGTAGTATAGCAATTTAAGTGTCAAATTTAAATTACTGATCAATCCCGTAGATTGTGGGTTCAAATTACACATAAAAAACATATTGCTATTTTTACAAAGTCAGTTAGGGTCTTGCGGGCCATATCACTAATTGGTTTAATATAAAAGAAAGCATCTATGCTTATTAGGGAATGTGAAGCTGTTGTTAACCAATGTCATATTATTTATTGTAACTTAAAAAGTCTTGGTATGTAAGATAGTACCGAAACTCTTACTAACTTTTTATTATTGCCATTAAATGTCTAGTACTTAACCTGCAAGACACAATATACTTTTCGAAAAAAGAAACTAAGTTCTTAGTACAAAATCAAGCCTTGCTAGAGTTCGACGACCTGCCCAAGGTGGCTTAGTACAAAGCTCAGGGCTTCGTACCTCATAACGGTATGCGATAGTTATAACAAATTTAACGTGACCCTTTTACATCGTTTTTATACGAGACTAAATAGGGTTGGTTATTGCTTGTCTATTTGCAAGGTAACTTGAAATAACCGTGTGAAGCGATAGGGAACAGATCTAATATCAGCGATGAATCGAAACAGCCACGGGAACTGTGTAGGAAACATTTTTTCCTCATTCGGTAGGAGTTATCTAAATGAAATCTTATGGTTACTCATTTTTTTACGTATAATAAATGTTATTAAATTGTTAGTACGAAATTCTGAGGCATTATTTTTCCTTAAGGTTTGTCATGTCATTTTTTTTAATAAGAATAAAAAAGTATGGATTTTAGAAAAAAAAATTGTTGTTGCCAATCTATACTAACATTATAAAGAGGAAAACTTTGTTTCTTTGTAATGAATAGGCTCAAAAGTACTGGACCGATTTAAAAAAAAATCACTATTCGTAAGCTTCATTATCCTCCAGTAAAATAGGCTTAATTTGATTTTAGGAAATAGCTTTTGTTGAAGAAAAATATAAAAATGTATTGCCGCGAGGCGACCGCGCGTCGCGTTATCTGCGCGCTTTTAGGTTAAGTTTTTCTGCGAAGGAATATTATCTTTCCGGAGGAACAGCTATATTTTTATAAAGATAAATGTCATTAATCATAATTTGATCTATCAAACACCAGTATCTCGGGAAACGGGCGCGGGATGAACTCGTCGCCTAGTTCACTTAAATGTTATATAAACAATTAGGTAACACTCTCTAAAATTAAAATATAAATATGCATGCACATATTCAATTCGTAGAATATATTTATATCTCCATTTCAGCACTGTACATCAACACACGTCGAATTAGTAAACGCCAAAATTAGGCTATACATCCGTGTGTTTTAAAAACAGAAAATGAAATCCTCGCTTACCTGTTACTGCAGAAACTTGCAGTGACAGCTAAGCTATCTACAAACGTAACCTACATTTAAACTCGAACATTATAAAAACAATCGCCTTTGCAAAGCAGTGCACAATATATATCAAAAATCGCATTTTTCATACATTCGTATTTGCTGCATCCGCTCTAGCATATAAAAGCTTTTTGCATTAAACAACAAAGAAGATAAAACCATGAGAATACGGGATCAAAAACTAAAAAAGTATTTGATATTTGAAAGTGTATACGGGTGTTAAAATATTGAATAACCAAGCCAAGCTCGTGCATTTTTTCTTTTTGTTACAACCATAACAGAAAGTAAAACCTGCAAACACATACAAAAACAGCGTGGAAATATTTTAATACTCGTACAACTTCTGTTGATATCCAAAAATGATATTTGCGATTACAAATAAAAGGGTTTAAAAAAACATTTAGTTTTTTCAGCTACGAATAATTTAATAAAATCTATTTCTAACACATTAATGTACTTATTAGTTACTATTTCTGCATGCATTTTCATTTCACTGTAATTTTGCAGTCTGAGGTATTACGAATACTGAGTTTTTTGTTCGTTGATCAACTTATTACGAAAGTTCAAGATATTTTTTCTTATTCAATTCAATTTAATTGAAGTGTAAATAATAATCGTTGTGAATTAAAATTAATCTCTGCATTTAAAAAATAATTGACATTATTTTAAATAGACAAAAAACTATCACTTTTTTATTTTCAAATAGAATTTGCACTAAACAAAAATTTAAATCTGGTAGCACAATCAATCGATCGCAAAGCCGGTGATTGAAATTGGCAGTTCGGTTGGAGTAGAAACCGCGACCGAATAGTTAGATAACAGATTTAGGACAACAACGTTCCCCGACGCTGGCACTGCGGTGAACAATTTGAAATCGAGTGTATGGGATGTAATACGGTTAGTTGGTTCATCAATTGATCGGGATAAACCAGTTTGGATTTAATTCACCGAATGTAGAACACTGATATCGGAAACGCTAGCAAGCTTATACACGGGGACAAATTGTACGGAAGTAGAGATTAGGAGCTTAGAAGTCGTGGACAGGATCGATCCTGTCACGACTTCAAAGTTCCTTATTTCGTCCCATTGGTTAATTTATGCATACCTTAGAGATGACTTAAGAAGGGCACAAGCCTACCCGTAAGGGTGTTTTAGGCTTTAGTCGTCCACGCGGGCCCAGTGCGGATTTGACGACTTCACGCACAACCTTTGATTCTTTTCGCAGGCGTGCGCAGGTTTCCTCACGATGTTTTCCTTCACCGCAAGAGCGTTGGATAACGTACATATAATTTTTAAAATTCGATAAGATATTGGTACGTGGCGGGATTTGAATCTCAGCCCTCTCAGTAGGAGGGCAACAGTCCACACCAATGAGCCACGCTAATACGCAATAATAATAAGTAAAAGTAACGAAGAACAGGGATAATTTGCACTAAATACAAAATATGTTTTTATAGATCGATACTTCTATTCCAGGATACGATGATGCTTTGCTAACTAAGAAACAACAACGTTGAGATATTCTTTGTTCAAGATGTCATTTTACTGTGTTGACGCCATTGAATACATTATAATTTGTTGAAATGCAGTATAATCATTCGGATTCAAAGTTTATTAGCAAAAACTTAAGAAACTAACTATTGTGTGTTGTTAGTCTGACTAGATATTTCAATCTTTAATCGCGGTACCTGCACATACCATCCTTAGTCACCACATAACCTGCACTGAAGCTGTGCCCGTAATCAGCTGAAAACCGCTGAAGAATCTTATTAACCACAATCCAATGTATCGACATAGATCTGCCTTATATTGTGCTGGATATCCTGGTTCACCGCACTAGTACCTACATCCAGCCTGTCGGTCTAATGGTAGAGCGCTACGCATTTCTCTTGCCATGACTTGGTTTGCACCCAAGTATAATAATACTGGCAATTATATTTGAAGCAGCAATTGAATTTTATGTACTGTTTAACTCTTGAAATGTGTCGAATTTCTAACTCTGCACAGCCCGAAATACCATGGACTAGACTAGTTCAGGCCAGTGCGCATTTTCGTTTACCACAACAATGCGTAGATCATCGAACTGGAATCCTGAATAACAGCTATCGTTGTTTTCCTCTTAGTTACTGAAGTGAAAAATACCACTTAGGTATAGATAAAAGGATCCAAAAAATTGTAACCTAAAGATATTACACAGACATCGGTAGTATCCATTTATATTTTTTTGTTTCGTTTTATTTAAAACAACTTTGAGGTACTTAATGATGAGTTACTGACTGAATAAAAAATAAAGTATTTATTTGTGTAGCAATAAACAAGTATGAGATTAATTAATTCGCAGATCTTGACTCCAAATAGTAAATGTAAGGAAATCAAAACGCTTTATTTTCATAGTAAATACTGAGGTTTCCGAGAGGAGAATTAAGCATTTATAAAACGCTTCTGCATATTTAACATCAAAGGGGCTCTTGTAAGTTCAAGCTTAAAAGGAAACAAAGGATGTTTTCTCTTATGCTTTTATATTAAAAATATTTAATAAAGTTACTGGCGGTTTCATCTAAATATTTACCGTGGTTTTGCCATAAAGTTATTTATAATATCGCTATTCTCAGAAAGGGTTTTAAGAATTTATTTTAATGATGTAATCAGTTCACTCTTTCATAATATCTAGGCAATATGGCTGTCATCGATGTGTATCAGTTTTCTACGCTTGATGCTATCGCAGCCATATAAATTAATATTGCACTTTTTCAACCCTCAATATACTTCAGTTTATTTTGATCCATATATTCCGTAATATGACTTATTCTACGTGACTTGATGGTCAATTATAGTATGCTGGTTTAAAAAGACTAACTTAGTTTAGGGCTAGATGGTGCTTTGTGAATGTCAGTGGATATTTATTTCTTTATTCTCCCCATAGGCTTGTTGGTTGATATATATGGCTACTTGTTTACTCGTAGTTCTGCGCAAATAACTATCATTGTCGCTTTAGCGTGCAAACGAGACACAGCGGCTCATCTGTAGGTAAAAGACACAACTTTTCAACTCGTATATTTGCAGGAACATAGAGCATACAGATATGTTTAAGGCCTTTGCCACATTTCAAAAAGATGCCCGCATTTTTTAAGACTTTATGTATAACTCCAGAAATATTTCCGATAGTAACTGATAATATAGTTTTGTCGTGTTATACGTGCACAGGACCAGTGGGTGCGGTGAATTACTGTCTTAGATAAACAATAAACTGACTAAAAGTGTCAGCGGCAATAGTCTGCCCATCGCGTCAGCTGAGCATAATTTTCATTCTAAATCACGTCGCTCGCTACATGTCAAAATGACAGTAGTGTGTTCGTGCTTTCGATTTTGTACTTTTTCTATGGAGCATTATGGTCAAAATTTTAATGAATAATTTAACGTTCTTATTAACTATTTGTATGTGTCATGTGACTCAGTAATTTTTGGGTTGACGTTTATTCGTGATTATGCTTTTAGTTTGTTGTTGTTTCTAAGGTATCTGCCCAAATTCCCTAGCGAATACGTGAGATCTTTTGCTTTACAACAATATGACAGCACAAGTACATTCAAATAATAAGTGTGATAACTTTGTTACTATAAACCTAGAAACACATTAACCAGTCAAAAGTAAAATGAGTGCCATACGAAACGTGACGAGTACAAGTTCTTTTCACAGCGGGGAAAATGTGAGAAACCGAACAAGTCAGCCGTCGTCGTGAAAGCGTCGTAGTGGAAGACGTCACAGAACAAAATGTAGGCAGCCTACCATTTGCGGTCGGGATTTGAATTGTCTATTGCAAGTTACTTGTCGTTTTGCAAAAGTTCTATGAGTTTAAACTTGTTTACACTAGTAAATTAAACATTGCAACAAACAAACAAACAATCTTATAAAATTTTAATATTAGGGTATTCGTTATAATTAACTTGGACAATATTTTAGTATTAAAGACACTTGGGCAACTCACACTAACCTATAATAAAAACGCTTTAGGTTATTTTTATCATTATTAGTATAACATTATGAGTATTATCATCTGCTTATTACGACCACCTGCAGGGCATAGGTCGTTCCGCACAGCAGTACTATGGGGAGTTTGAGCCATAACCCACCATGCGGATTAGTGAGTGTTAACAGTTACTATGCTGAGATAAGCCAGGACAGAATCATCCTTTTTTTCGTTAAATCAGGTGATTCAGCGTACAATTTCCCAGATTGATCAGAGGAAAACCGCACAAACTGACTTGCAGACCTCATAATGAACGAATAAAAAAAGATAAAAGAAACGATAAAACTTTAATTAAAATTACTTTATAAATAATATGTACTAAGTTGTCAGCTTGTGGTGAAGAGTGCAATCAAATTAAAGGTTGGTGAAGAGAGAAAAAGAGCCTTGAAATATATTTGAAATAACACGATATTGATAACATTAACATATTAGTCACAGACCATGTATTGTTCTTTTTATAAATAGTAGCCAGAACAAAATAAAACTAGTTTTTACATGATTTTACTGACACCCGTTGAAAAAAAAAATTGACACAACTACAAGAATCCTAGAATCTTTCTCTTCGAGTTTGAAAGAGAATTCTAGAAATTTAATCGATGAAATTTCCAAATCTCTTCTGGAATTGTGTCTCTTCGTTTAGTTAGTATTCTTAAGTTACATTCTAATGGCGTCGGTTTTGCATTCCACGCGGAATACCTTTTTTACATGCCACATCAGAATAGAGAGCATATCCATCAATAGTAACAATACTGAAATATAATGATTGATGAACGACTTCTGTAATGTAAGGCACTTCGACAAGTCTGTTGTAACATACTACCGCTACTTCGCACAAATATAGCTTCCACTATATGAAGCTACCGTCATCGTACAAGAAACAAATACAGGTCTATGTGAAGAAAAAGTCTAGCGACTTACATTTGTAGAATAATGTCCCATACTTTCAGATTCAGGTCAAGCAGCATTATTATAAATCTAAAATACATAGCGAGATTATTGAAAGCTAAATCGTGTGAAAAGGACATTTGTGATTCCTTTGGTAGATAGTTTTAGTTTGATAGGTATGTAGGTATTTTCCGACCCATGTGGTGTAACTGGTTAAGACGTCGGCGTACATATATGTGAATATATATATGTGTGCGTGTGTGCGTGCGTGCGCGCGTGTGTGTGTGTGTGTGTGTGTGAATTTTAGTGTATATGTATAAACATAGTATAATCCCTAGTAAACTATGATCGAAGTTTCTTATAGGTCACAAATCTACCAATAAACAGTGTTATGTCAAAATGTTACCAGTATGTCCTTTCCATTGTTTTTGAAGTACCATAAACAGGATCCGGTGTAACGTATTCGTTATACGCATGTGTAAACCACTTCGTTGGCCATTAGTTCATTCACCGAACGTTACCCCACACGAGGCGAAACCACAGTCGGACAAAAAGGTTTTTGTTATGGATAGTAAAACGGTCACAATGACTGACCCAGTTTCACTATTTTGTAGCTTATTGTCATCTGTGCAATTAATTCCGTTGGGGAAACAAATGAAATGCCAGCACGCTTTAGAGAAAAAATACATACTTTATGACTGCGGAATTATCGGTTTTGAATGGTAATTTGTACTTCAATAGTTAACACATCAAATGATAAAGACCCTGACATATGAATTAGTCGTGCTACTAGGCTGGTTTCTAGTTAACAAGATAATACTATGAGATTAATCCTTTAAACTCCGCTGACGGATATACCAATGAAACAATTGATGTTATACAATAGAAACAATTGATTTTCTATTGTGTCGGGAATCCTGGCGGTTAATAAACAAAAAACCAAACCTACTGTTGAATGTGAAGTTTATTTAATTAAGTTAATACTATGGTGTTCATTGAACACAAGCACCTTCAGTAAATCTAAAGATAAATCTGGTTTATATATTACGAGCGGTTTCTACCTTTAAGTTTTCAATGTCAACATTGTATCTGCACTCTAATTCTGACCGCTAATTGTCTAGACTTTGTAGACCATTGAACTCATACACATTTGTGCAGCCTTAATTACATTCACTTAGGAACCATTCGGTAAACTGTAATTTGTTTCTGTAATTTGTTTTCTAAGTTAAAAATGTTTAAATGTTATGTTTTAAAAGTTCTAGTTGTGAGGTCGCTAAGTGTGTGTTTATTTTGTTGTTTTGATTACTTATTTATCATATAAAAAAATAAAACCTTACCTTTTTATGAAAAACGGGTGTCTGGTAGTTTTCTAATTAAGATAAGTAAATAACTACTTGCCACTATTAACCATTCGGCAGCCGATAGTTAATGTTTAGGGTCATTTAAACGATATAATTATATGCTCATTTTGTCCACTTTTATAGGAATTTGATATCTTATAATATCGTATTTTTCATACAATTCCGACACGTTATACATATTATGATAAGTACGTATAAATAATAAGAAAATTACAACCTAACTGACTAATAGCTATTTTTAAAATACTTAGACATTATAAAAGCAAGTTATACTGAGGGCAAAGAAATGTGTACGTGACTGTTCAGTGTAGTATCCTTGCATCTTCAATGGACAATGAGCGTAGGCTGTTAGTATTGTTAGTAGTTACTGCGGCGATAATTTTACTGTGTATTGAGCACATACACCACGCTTTTGTAAGATTTACACTAGCAGACGTAGACTATACGCATTTTCTCGACGTGTAAACAAGTTATGTAGGACGCGCATAAACGCAAACGTATGTAATCGAGCGAAATGATAGTAATGATTGCATGGCGTTTGGTAGTAGGGTTCAGAAGTTGACTACTATCAGGAGTCTCTGATTCGGTTCCCTGTGCAATTGTTTATATGTATGAACGTGTCTGAAAGCAAGTATAATTTATTATTATTATAATGATACGTCAGCATTTTTGTACCAGAAAAGACGAAGTAATATTATTGTCACACTATTTTAAGAGATGGCGGTAACCCCTCAGCTACTAAAATAATGTATGTAACACATGTAACTTTTTCAAACCTTGACATACCTACTAATCACATACAGAGACATAACCACAAATTTTTTACTGAAAATACCTACATAATAAAACGAACATTTAATTAATTTATTCCAATTATTATAAGACCTTTTGACTTGTATTTAATCTTGAAAATCATATAAGATGTATAGAATAATACATCAAGAATAATCATTTAGAATTTTGGACCTATTGACAACTATTGATGGTATGTATGAAGTGGTATATAGGAGTGAAGTAGTGAGACCGTAACCCTTGTATAATAGAGTTCAAGGTTCTAGGTCCGTGCAGTGAATGCATGTCGGTGCATGAACATATCTGTTCGTATTGGACTGGGAAATTTCTATGAAAATATGAAGTATTTTTATGTTAAGGTATCCGCTATTTAGCACCCATAGTACAAGCGCTAAGATGGGGCTAGATGATGCTGTTAATATCAATTGACAATATTTCTGTTTTCTAGATAGTACAAAATTACTTTTCTATCGTCGAGAGAATATAAATCCAGTCTTACGCCCGTATTCTGAATTGAGACTCAAGCATCAGTCATAGCGCTATATGCGATCCTTTCTAACTCTATTTAAGTAAAGATCAACTATTGAGTCCTGTTTCAGAAAACAGGCCTTAGCTTTTCTTTAACTGCTACTGTTTGATAAACTAAGCGTTAAAAACCTTGTTTTGAATTGCGAATGTGCAAAAAAAGACTAACTAAAACGATAATTTTAGATGAAACAACGGTAGCTTACTAAAACCTTAAACATAGCCAATCGGCTTTCATAATATCCATCGTTACGGTTAACCAGGTCAAATGCTGTGAACCAGACAGTGGCCAACTTAGGTGTTCACGACCGGATCACTCGTCTGGAAGACTGGTTGATACTTTACAGAGCTGAAATAAAATGACTAGATTTTACAATTTGCATCCAATCTTTCTACTAGAAAGCAGGATGAAACACTTTTTCTTAATTGTGTACCGTTAATTTACTGGTAATTACCTGTATAAGCCGAATACTCAACTAAAACACCATACTTATGTTTAAGATGGATAAACATTTATCGTAACAAACTACACTAAGTAAATAAAAAAGACTTAATTTTCAATGAGAAACTTTTACACTTCAACTCATTCCAACGTCTAGACCAAGTACATTACACAAGTTGAGCATCATTTGGAATTACTTCTGAACAAAAATATGAGCAACATTTGCATTATCTTTGCGAGATTTGTAAAATTAAATGCAGAGATGGATATTAGATCTATAAGGATTTATCGGGAAATAAAGACGGGTAATAAGGTTTAAGTTTGCATTTCGAGATTGAAGTTTGTATTTGAAATTCAAATATTTGTCTGGGTTTTATTTTATTCGTCGTCTAGATGGTATAAGCTCATATCACGGTGTCTTAACTCTAGATATGTTTGGATAGCGTCGAAACTAGATATTATAACGTTCATTGTATTTGGTTGTCTAGTTTAGGTTAATTAATTATTACTACGAATATTATTAAAGTATGTTATAATGAAAGGCTACTTCAACGGATCACTTTGAATTTCTTTCATTTTCATAATAAAAAAAATAATTTAGTTTTTTTTAATAGGTATATTTACTACAGTTAAATTATCTACGCTTAGTTGTATGAGCAGATTGAACATTACATATAATACTCAGTACCCTCACAACCATACATCATAACTTCTTTTTATAGTTACAGATTAATTTATCAGAGAGGAGTTAATGTTGACACTTATCCAAAACTTTGTTTATTGTACGGAAGGATGTCCCTACCACGACTTGATGAGGATGGTTTTATTTTTTATTCCAATAAATATTGCCTGCACTTCTCATTTATAATGGTTGTGAAGCGTATGAAGTTTTTAAAGAGTCTGTAAATTAATAATTTATGATATGCGTTTTAAAAATTTGTGCTTAAAACAATAAATCAATAAAAACTGTTCATTTTTTAAAAAATACTGTTTAATATCGCCGCAGACCTTAATATCTGATATTAATCGTCAAAATAACTTCCTAAAAGGATAATAAAAATGACAAATATGTACGACAACAAAGATTTGGGTCATCAGTAATTTACTCGTAACGCACTCGGCTAAAAATATCGCATAAGGTATCACTGGCTAATCATTAATAGAAAAAAAAACAAGTTGATCTTAACAAATAATCAAGTGAACGCGGCCTAAAATAATATATATTGCATCATAATGCGGTGCGCGCACACATATGTATACTTGCGCGGCTAAAATGGGCGTTATCGCAATTGGAATAGGGTCGAGTGGTGGTATAAAACTGTATTGTATTTTTGCTACCGGTGAGTCAGCGCACGATTTTGGACTGATATGAAAACTAGGGCTGGCATAAATAGAAACTATGTAAGCTTAAAAAAACCGCGTATATTTGTTTAGATTAATTGCATACCATACGTGACTTATTTATTTACTAAAGTAGGATGCATCCCGCCCTTTTCATCAAAATAAATGTACGCATGTATGTATTTTATCATCATGCGCATATGGAAATTAGTACAAATTGTTCTTACATTACAGACTTTTCACAACCCTTGAGTCATTTCGCAGGCGTGCGCGGTTTTCCTCGCGATGTTTTCCTTCACTGTAAGAGCGTCGCATTAACGTACATAAAATTTTGAAATAACATTTGTACGCGGCAAAATTTGCACCTGCACTCTCCAGATCAAAAGACAACAGTCCAAATCAATGAGCCACCGACGCTCATAATATGATAATAAACAAATTAAATTCAAAATACAGATTACCGCAGAAAAACGTATGCATTTTGTTCAATGTAATTCACAACAACACATATTCAACTCATAAAGCATGATTGTTAAATCAGAGATATTGGGCATCATCAAATAATTCACTACATTATTAAAACACTCATAATGATGTAAAGGTTTGATAGACTAACCATTTGATAAACCTCAATTAACACGTTACGTAAGTTCTGAATAGGGTTTCTCATTTCTCGACCTTTTTTATTTCTCGGAGCACGAGAATTCTCGACCACTATTTCCCGGGAATTCTCGGGTTGTCGAGAAATATTGAAAAGCTCAAAACATATTTGATTTAACAATAAAACTATACTTTTTATGCAATATTCAACATTTATCAATGACCAACGTTTATTTTTTTCATGTGAGTTTAATTTAACTATAGAAAACTTTAATTAAGCGAAAAAAACTCTAGCGAGATCTTCTTATCATTATTTCTAGTTTCTACAAACAAATATACTAAATAGTCTTTTTCTTTGAAAAAAAAAACAAATAAAATATCTTCTAAAAACAATGTCATCATGTCACCACAATGAAACTTAGTACCTTACATACTAAATAATTTATTTTAGTCTCAGTCTGTACTACAAACTTTTCAATTACGTAGCATAAAACGACAGTTTAATTCCTTATAAAAAATAACAATCAGACTAGCTTAATAATTACGAGTAACAGTAAGGTACATGTTCCTTAGTTTAGTCTTTGTATCAACTTTTCAATATTTGTTATAAGTAAATGGAGTCTTTTCTTTACGTAAGTTAACATAAAAATCTATAAATCATTAAAAATCTTAAGACCAATTACAATCACAATTTAAAGCGGAAACTGCTTCAAAAGCTAACCCCTCGATGTCACGTTATCATTAAGAAAATAAGCCTTTAAAAATACAAGGGCATTTATAGCATCATCTGACAATCGGTTTCGTATTTTTGTCACAAAGTTTCCAGACAAGGAGAAAACACGTTCGTTTTCTATTATGTACTCTAGTATAACGTATTAGAAACGTTTTTCAGAAACGTAATTAGCTGGGTCTTCCTGAGAGGAACTCAAATCTTAATAATTACAACGACCGTGTGAAATATCAAATTTCGGTGCCCTCCTCTAATAGGACAAATTATTTCATTTAATTTCGCACGACGCGTGGCAGAGCCGCAACGAGAACGCAAGCGCGTTATCAAGTTTTTAATTTTTTGACTGAATTTCTCGATTTCTCGATTTCTCGACCACTTTTTTCTCGTCTCGAGTAAGGCAAAATTTCCCGGGAATTCTCGGTTCGAGAATTCTCGAAGAGAAAACCCTAGTTTGAAAATCATTATTGTAAATTTGTACGCAATTAAATTCATATACATACACATAAGTCGGAGCTGTTCGAAACAATTAATTATTCACAATTTACGTTCATTATAACGGACACAGTATTGCAGCACACATTTCCAATTACATTATTCAATCGAACGCTATCATTTGACGTGTATTTTAGTCAAAACGTCGGAGTCAATATGTTTTTAAACCCAATCGATAAATTGCGGTAGAAATCGCAGGAACATCATGAAGCAATTTTTGTAATAGTTATTATTTGGATGGGTGACCAAAATATATTGTCGTGGCCCGTGCTTCGGAACACAAAAGATATAACGTTATTTATCTTTTGTGTTATAAAACATTTAATGAATAAAGAGAAAATTAATAAGCGATAAGAACTCACGGTCATGTTGATCTACGGACTGCGTTAATTTTTTAATATTTTTTACATGTTATTTTTAAATATATACAAATATATTATCTAAATTTCTGAATATTATAATAAAGAAAAATGAATTGGTTTTGATTTGTTTCATTATTTTAATAAGGAACCACGTAACTTATGTAAAATACTATAATTCTGTAAAATTATTTATTTGAATCGCGTAATCACTGCTTTACTTGCTGAGGATACTCAGTGGTAAACTAGTTTGAGCCAGTGGTAGCTAAAATTGTATATCCATACTTATTTATCCATTATACATAAATTGCATAAAGGTTTTTTCTAAATTCTTTGGAACTGGCATCCCTGGTCATTCTGCAAGTTACAATTGTCATGAGCAGTCACAATGAGGACGAAAATAATCAGCGGTTCACACAGCATTGGGGTGTAGACAAACGATTGATATCCGAATATATTAGTTTATGAATAAAAATACAATGTACATGAAAATTATAATTATTCAATTATGCAATGAGAAGCTCAAAATCAAATCTGGGTCTTTATTCTCTTTTAAATCGAATGATTTGCAGTTGTAATTTACTGTATAAGTCCTCCGAATTGATATAAGTACTGGGAAATTAAAAATGCGGTCTTCCCCAAGTTCCCCAGAGTATTGTTGGTTAGTTTGTTTCATTATCTTATTTTTTATTACGTTTTAGTTTTGCTGTTTTACCTTATTAAAGCACTTACTTGTTGTCAATGCATGCCATTATCACCTATAATTGAGAATATATTAAGAACAGTTTCGTAAAAGCAAAGAATTTGTAACATGTGAAAATGTAAATCTTGTTAGTGACCTTGAATAAATAATAAATAAAAATATATCATAACGTCACTAAAACGATTAATGGCAAAAGAAAAACTGTGTAATTTTAAAAACTCAAAAACGATTTCACAAATATAGCACTCAAGTAATAGTAACTCAAACTACTTGCAATGCATTAAATTCAGCGACATGATTCTCTAAAGCCCTCTCCAGAAGTGCTTAATCAAAGCGGTCCCCGTCGCTATGTAAACCTAGCGATGGAAACCAATCAAGACAATAAATACAATCCCATTATTGATATCGATTTAAGATTCGCAATTTATCACTGGACATCTCAGGTACACTTGGGAAACATGCGTCTGTAAATTACTTTCAATGCTATGACATTTAATAAAATTATTCTTAATTTTACAATCGGAAAATGCTCTACATCAGAATTAAAATAATCTTTTACGTAGCCGTGTATTTTATGGTCAAACGTTGATTTCCAGCTACCTTAGTAATGCCCATTTACTTTTGAACTGAATGTACGTTAAGGAAACGAAAAAGTAATTAAAGATGCGCGATGAATCACCATATCAATCGACAGCAATGACAGACAAGAATTGAACTGAATTTAAAAGGTAATGCAACACGCGTTAATTTACAAACATAAATGACGACCCATCTGGTATAATTGTTGAGACGTCGGCTACTACACCCAGGGGTAACGGGTTCGATTCCCAGGCAGTGCAAACTTTGAAATCTTAATATTAGGAGTATTTTATTGGCGGCATATCAAAGTCAAACTCAAAAAAATTATTTCAAATTAGGCTTACAAAAGCACTTATGAACGTCAAATATACAAAAATATAATAAAAAACGATTAAAATACTAAACTAAAAATATGAGTTTTGATGCTTTGAAAAAAAAGCGCTTCAGTGGTTTGGCCTGTTGAGAAATTATATAATATTGATGATACTCTCGTGTATTGTAATCTTTTCATTCACTTCAAATTCTTCAGGTCTCGTAATAAAATTCACCTTTAACTTTTTGCAAAGAAATGCCTCAAAACCAATGTCTTCAATAACAAGCAAATCATGCGTGTTAAACGCAAAAAACTTGAGGTTTTTTCGGACACCGATTCAGTGACCGATCAAAGTGACAGTTTCTAACCTTGCACGTTCGTCAACCGAAAGACGTTTCGTCCTTGGGCTCTCTTGTAAGGGTGCCCTAAGTAATTTAGGTATTATATTCAATAATTGAGTCAAATGTATAACATATCAAACAAACAAAAATGCAGTTTCTACAAGAACTCGATTAATATATCATTTTTATTACCTTACTTCATAACGATTTTCCGATTCCCGCAAATACTGGATGGTTTTTGATTATAAAACTCATATGCAATGAGAAAACGGTATGCACGCTTCGCGATTGTATTTATTACAAAATTTAACTGATTATAAACAAATTGAATTGACATCCCTTTGCCATTCCAAATACTAATGAACATGGATTTTGAATTATTTTATTAGTGTGAAATGGCTTTTAATGTTTGCAAAACATTTTAATCGTGAAAACTGTCGGTTGATTAAATGGAATATTAAAGTGGAATGAGAAATTTAAAATTTGTGGTTGATGTACTGCAAACATTTGGAGACCCAACCGTAATTTTATAGATTTAATTCCTTATTCTACGAGTATGTATTGGGTAGTATGATTAATGAATTGACTTTAACGTTAGTTTCCAAACCACCATACGACCTCTGACGTGTCTTTTATGCAATGATCGCCATATTGGCAGCCGGAAATGACGACTTAACGTCTCCGAAGCGCGGTTTTGTTTTTAATTCAGACAATTATGTTACTTTAGCCTGCAATGCCACATCAAAACAGAAAAGATTGGTACAATATGACTTCGAATATGCAGTCGTCGTCGTCGTCAGTGCCTTTTGAACCGACGACTTGTTAAAGGCGATGCTTACAGATTGCTATTAATGCATAGTCCACTATGTTGACTCATATTTATCAAATTTCTAAGCCAACTGCTGAGAAAATTTTTAGCAATAACTAAATTTCACGGGTATAAATATACGAAAAAAAATTAGAGATAAATGCCCCCCCCCCCCTTGATCTTAGACAATGGTTAACAGAAATTTTCTCTTTTATTATCTGCCTTAAACATTACCTTTACTTTCAACTAGGGATAAGGTACTTAGTATGCACCTTTCTGATACGTCTTCCTTAAACATTACCATTACTTTCAACTAGGGATAAGGTACTAGTATGCACCTTTCTGATACGTCTCCTGTAATACTAACCCAAAAACACAAAACCACCACAACACATCACAAATAAATCAAGGTACAAACCTTAATGTCTGCGTGATTGAACAATGCCTAAAGCTACGAGATTAAAGTCGATCGAGTGGGCCGCTATGGTGGGATAAATTGATACAACGAAGTCTGTTCCAATAATAAATAAACTAGAACGGTTTATCTGTACAAGACCAGCTTCCAAGTATTTGGTTACGTTGTAGTTACGTTACGAAAGAAATATAAATAAATATTTTTCATACGGCGACGTAGTAGTAGTAGTATGTTATGTTATGATTCAGCAATTCATCTCAAAAGATCTTACAGAGACTTTTGACGCCATGCACTTCTAGAGAATAACACGTTCATATTTACACATTTTACCTTTTGTTTGTCACGACATCTAAAAGACGTCATTCAAGAGATTTAATATTGTCTCGATTCATCAAACTTCAGTGAATTTTATTGGTTAGGATAGGTAATATGTTATATTGCCACATGAAGTTGATTGACGCGATGTAAGTGTATCAATTATGTTTTTAGTATCTTTTTAGCGGACAAAATTTACAGTATTTTTTTATTCTCTAAACCTCCGTTTAGAGTATCTGTGGGGAAAGTAGGGGCGGTGGCTTTTGTATTCTAACCTGCGGTCATCAAACGGCTTATGTTGCTAACTTATATCAAAATGCATTTTACCTACAATCACTGGAATTCAAAGAACAAAGTTCGTACAACTGCCTACCTAATTAACTACCTGGTAGTTAATTAGGTAGGCAGGTAATTTGGGGACAACTTAGTTCCAAAGTAGTTAGGTATATTATACCGAGCTATATTATCAAAATAATGGAGTATAAATACTGGACATGGTCGGTCGGAAGCATAAGGCTGCTTTTTAATTTAATAACCCTACTTATACGTACTTTTCTGTTCCCCTTAACCTACCGTATGATTGATTTTTCTGATTAAATCAACATTATCACCTTTGAAGTTTTAAACGAGTCAACATTTCATTTCAGTTAAAAGTAACTAGCCGATAACTAATCCGAAAAAGCTTCTAAATAGCGGATTACGTTTGGCACGCACTTCCTATAACTAACTTTTAAAAGGTCGTCGAACTCACAGACGGCGACCTTCAGACGAGCTCGATACTAAGGTCAAGCTAGGGTAGGGCACAGACGTTTTCTTAGACGAACACTCAGAGGTAACATTTCTAAATAAGCAGCCAGACTGGAACGACCTTAATAATATTGGATTAGAAAATATTGTTCTTTATTTGATACAAAATATATTGTTATCTTTTTTATTGACGTTTATGGATTAACGAAAGCTAGTCTTTTATGGTTAAGTGACCGAATGAACTTGAAAATAGAGGCAGTTGATTGCAAGCGAAGTTTCTTTTTGTTACAATTCTATTAAACACGTGCTTTCGTTAAGAATAAAGAAGCTTTAAGAAATCGTATTTGAAGTTGCATATTTTTTGGTTAAGTGCACCCTATAGAGTTGTTTCACGTAATTTTTAGCTTATAACTAATTATAAAGAAAGGATGAAAATACATTTAAGTAACCACAAAATTTACATAATAAGATAATGACAGTAAATATCTATTAAATTGCACATAAAATAAATAAATAAAAAACAAATGAAAAAAGATTTTGTCCCATAGTTTCTTCGTTTTTTTTTATTTATTCGTCTAAATTTATGCAGTACACCTTAAATAAACATATAATTTTACGTCATTGCTTAAACATAAAATAATTAGAAGTAGACACAACTTTCATTTATAGTGTTAATTGAAATATTTTAGTATGTCGAGTTAAGTTAAACAATTAATAATGTTTATACATTGGTACGAAATCGAATTAATTTTATACCACAATACCTTAATCACTCGTAAATGCGATTTCATATAATTGTATGCATGATTAACAATTCAGAATCTCTCGGTGTACAATATTTTAAATGTCAACAACATCAAATTTGTGCCGTAATTTGGATTTTCAATATCACTATCAGTGAGTTTTGCATATTAAGTTTATTGGCTAATTAATAACACGTAATTGACATTGCAAAATTAACAGATAGAAAAACCCTAATGCGGATTAAATAAGTAATCTTTTTTAAAAATATTATGTATGTTTTTTCCTAATATTATGTGAAAATATATTTACATGCTCGAAATAGTAAAGATTCTACTTAGAGTTGGTACTAAAACAAATAATATCATGATTAGATGTGACCGAACTGCTCGTTTATTACATAATTTATCTTAGGTATTTGAAAACGAGATATCAAGATCATTAAAGTAATAAGCGTGTAATAAACTCCTCAGCATACAATAACTTAAGAAGCAATCGTGTGTTTAGAGTCACGTGTCCTGCGGTTAGATCATCGTTTGCGCAAACGCACCCCTTATTTTTGCGAATTTTATTAATGAACGAGTCATAAGGATCTGTCATTTTGAGAATGCCTCAATATGTGAAGATAGGCTTGAGGCTGTGGCTTCTGGTCTTGCTGCATGTAAAAAAAAATAAATAAATAAAACATCACAAATGTATTCTTAACTCCCTTATAAATGTTATTCAGAATTATATTTAAAAGTATCTGTAACAGATTTATTTGAATAAAGATTTTTCTTTCTTTCTTTCTATTCAGCGCTCACATCTTTCGTAATATATTGAAGTAAATATGTAATTGTTTGGAGATTTCTATAAGTCTGTATTGGTAATTTCGTCTGTATTTGGCCCTCAGGAGACAGGGTTAACCTAGTGTGGAGTCCATAAGAATTGTTTTTTTTTCTTTTTAGACTGATTACAACTACTACCTAATCATATAATATTTACAATGATTTTAGATAGGAATCAAAAAATTATTTAACAAAAAAATATTTTTTGTTAAATAATTTTTTGACAAAAAAGACTTTGAGTGTATAAATATATATAACAAAATACTAGCAGATATAAAGAAACTTCCATTTACAAGATTTAGGTTGACGTTGAGAAAATGGTTAAAAAATAATTTTTATTTGTTGACGAATTTATAAAAAAAGCCTAATGTGTAATAATAAGAATTGGATATTATATAATGGTGAATGATAAATGTATACGAATGTAATAATTAATTGTTGTATCCATGATTGGTTTCTGTAAGTTTTTGTCGTTAATATTTGTATGCTGACATATGAGCTAAATGTGTGATCTCTAATTATTTGTCATCTTTATTATGTACCACATTTATTACAAATAAATTATTCTTATTCTTAATAAATATAAATAAAATCCACAGTACTTGTTTTACTTGGCACAGATTTCAAAAGTTTAAAATTACAAAATAATTATTTAACCATTTCTTTTTACCTAGCTAAAATATTTTTTGCATTTTAGTTTTAAATTGGTATTTTTTGTTATATTTAGTTTTTATTCAGTAGTACTTACCTATACAAATAACATTTATAAAACCTCATTAATCAACTATTTGAATAACATATTTTTGTTTCCATCAGCAATTACATTTTAAACTTAAATTCTTAATTGAAAACATCATAATTAAGAAAGATTACGCTTCAAAGCTCCAGTTACTTTCAGTACAGCAAATAACTTTAGACTAAAAAAATGTATTAAGGATACTAAATGCCACAAAATATAGTTTACGCTAGTTAATTCAAGAGATATAGGTAAATACATCAAAGCACCTCAAACTTTATTAGCTTAGACACCACATAGGTGTCGACAGGGTAAAGCGGAGCGGCCGTGCAAACTAAGCTGCTAGATTGCCTGATGCACCGTTTGAAAGCCAGTTCAACCTATCCCTAATTAACATAGTACCCAATAAGGGCACGCTCATTTAGTGCCTAAACAAGCCATTAGACGCTCTCGTATGTTATTTCGAAATAACTAATTGTCATTAGTTATTGCCCGTCAATCAATCGAAAGACGAGAAGACGTCCTCTCTTTAAAAATAAAATACCTTATATCGAAAAAATACCCTTGTGAACTTAAATACTAAAATTTTATTAAATACATGTTGGTTTAAGTAATCCTCATTTTACTTCGTGTCATTACGAAACTATTGACTTGGGTTATCTTCATATATTAATAAAATTGCAATGTCTGTTTGTAACATTGAAAAATGGTTTTTTTCCTTCATGTATATGAGTATACATGCGGTACCTACGTTAAAATACAAATGTATGCCTATCTGTTTGTTCAACCTAACCAAGCGATTTTAGGTTATAATTTACTGCGGGATAATTTTTATACCGAGAGGATAGACCTAGTTTCAAATATACCTCTTCAAGGATACCATTGTGAACAATAGATCATCACATGCCGACCACATAAAAATAAAGTATAAATAAATATTTCCTCATTATTCGCTGTTCTTACAAATTATTTCAGTCTTTATAACACTCTGACATATACATCAATATAAATATGCCTTAAACATGTCTGAATAAGGTAAGTATCATTACTGTTACGCCAATATTCCTTAAAACTATACTCTATTACTTGAAGCACTGCGCAGCAGTTGAATGTTTTAGAACTCACCTCTTTTTTTCAAAGTTTAAGTTTATATTTATGTTTCAACATTAAGTGTAGTGTAATCTTAAAAATGTATCATTTCCTTGTTTGCAAAACAATGCTCACTGTTTGTGTATCTGCACTCATGTGTTTTATGTGAACTACTTTGTTAATAAAATGTTCCTACTATTATGTAACGAATTTCTCAGTATTATGTCATCATTTCATCTTTTGTGTAGAATCACTGTGTCTTAAGTAGTTGTTGCCACTCTTTATTCACTATGTATTTATTAATCTGTGGTAATTGATGCTGGTGTAGAATTAGCACTTTTGTCATGTTATTTGTAAGCAAATATTGTTCTACATTTTTTTTTACCCAAATAAAAAAAAAACATGTTCATTTAATGTATTCCACAATTCTAATTGGATAACACAAACAGGCAACCTATCAAAAACATGATGTCAATAAAGAGCTTTATGGATTTAACGCGTTTTCACATGAATTTATAGTCCTTGTTTTTCCTAGCGTTCTCAACTTTTTCTACACTGAAAGTTCGCTTTTTTTGAAGTTAAGGTGAAATGTTTTTAAACTGTGATTTATTTTTTATTACAAGTAATTTATCTATCTATAACTAAAAGCGAGCTTGAAAGTTCGCTCATTATTAGTTTAAATATAGACAAATACTAGATACATAGTAGATTAAACTAGCATACCATTTGGTCGTCATGATGCTTTTTATAAACAGATGCTTAAATTTGGAAACTTTGTCACACTTGAAACTTTTTGATGTAGAGATCTAAACCTCAAACAATTAAAATCTCAGGATTTTAAAGTAATAATTGGCTACCGGCTTACGTTTAAGATTTAAATTTCAAGTTGAGCGGTTCTATGATTTAGCGTCAAGGTAAATAAAGTGATCTTACAAGCGTTTTGGGTATTAAACTTTGATGTAAGGTACTCAAAAATAGGTTTTTAGGGTACACATGAGAAAAAAACACTTTGAAAACCCAATGCTTTAGTCGATCTGAGATAATCAGATCGGTAACGGTGTGATTTTCTTTTTGGAAGGAGTAGGGTGTCTACTTTACAAGTGGGTCACCCTTAATCCTTATCATTATAAGTTATTATACGTCCCTACCGTGGGGCACGAGCCTTCCCATCTGGGTTATAGGCCTTAGTCCTCTACGCGGGCCCAGTGCGGATTGGCCGACATCCTAATATCTCCATATCTTACACTCAAGGTGCACTCTAAATGCGTGAGAGAGATCGAATTCACAAATGCGCAATCTAACGATTGGTGAACACTGTCAAGCGTATTTGTTTATACGAGTACATAAATCGGTAAGCGTACATTGGCCCACACTTATCTCAACACATTGAATTGAACAGAATTGCCAGTACCGGTTACTCGTACAGACCCTCGGCGGTTAACTATATGTGACAATTTGCAAACCAACATAATAACATGTATTTCACAGTCGCGCTTGAATGAAAACAATTCATAAAAATGAAGTACTCTAAAGTTATACATAAACAATTTATTAAAACACAACGAACAGTTTAAAATTAATAATTTTATCCATTGACTGCCAGGAATCCAGACACAATAGAAGTTCTATTGTTTGTGACGTTTCTGGTGTTCAAAGGGTTAAAAAATATTATAAAGAAAATTATCATCATGATGATGAATGAGACAATAATAATTTAAAAAGTGTTTTACATTAAAAAATTACAATATCGAAGTTCTATTCTCATGATATCACTTCTTAAACTTTCTTATTTAATATCGCACGATCTGTTAAAATCCACAAAATGGAAGGTAGTCCAAATGGCGTTCTCAGCATACCTGTTCGAATGAAAACTGAAGTCGACACATTCTTTAAGTTCCGACACCCAACATTTGTGTAGACAGGTTTCAATTAAAGCTTAATAGAATTTACACTGAAATGTTTGGTGTCGTCGCATTTTATAGGCCTGCTTTCATTTAATTGTGTAATATTTCATATGAATATTGAATTATTTTTAAATTTTATACTATAAAATATCCCAAAACACCGTCTAAGCGACAAGATGCTGGCTGCACATATTTTTTCGGAGATTTTTTAAAAGTTGATCATACTAGAACTGTAATTTAAAAAATGAATCCTTAAAACGTGTTTAACATTATCACATGTAAAAGTAGAATGCACAAAGGTGTAGCAAAAGTCGTAAAATCAAAGGTCCTTAGCTTCAATAACCGATAACCACTAGGCAATAAGGTTATCGAATCGAGACTAGGTGAACGCGGTGTACAAACGTCTTCTAAGAAATCAAATGAGTCCTAGATAAATGCCGCTTAGTGTTTATATAAAGGCAGACACATCGGTATCTTTTTCTCAAATCTTTTGTTGATATATGTTCAGCGTAGGTCTATTTTTAATAATTGAAGGCAAAGTATATGGTAACATTAATTGCTATGTTCATTTGCCCTTTTCAATTCAATATAATAAGTCAAGAAATGTTTTAGGGTCGTCCAGCGAAAATGCTTTCGATGTTTTTATAAAAACAACAACTGTTTGTACATTCATATTTCTTTTCGGAAATGTGTATGTAAAGAATAACATAACTTCTCAACAAAACGCCTAAAACACCTCCTGCAATAACATACCTGTGTAAGCAATAATTAAAATTGTTTATAAATATACTACTAATTTTGATATCGTTCTATGATTTTAATCAATATTTTAACGAATGTTATTAGTACGGACGTTTCTTTGACACTAGTAGTCAAGAAACGTCACTATTACCCCACTTTTTCTACAAGAGGGTAAAAACATATAAAAGGAGAACACCGAAGCCATTCTGGTCAGAGTCTTCGTCCAAAACAGTCACCACCCTGGTTACGCTGTAATACTGCCCGTTCAAAGCTATTGTGATTATAATTGTGATAGTGTCAATATTGTGAAAGAGGATTAATAAAAGAGTTCATCAAAATCAACCGTATTTTTACTTCTGGAACTTACCCCAATACCTGCAATGATATAAATACGTCTTTTAACGAAAGGTAAGAGCGGGTATTCAGTACGCACTAAAATATTGTCTACAACCTCATGCAGTAGAAATAAGTTCTATCTAACGTTATTGATTTATCAAGACATAATTAAAACTACACGGTTTGACTTATGAGTGATTTATTAATAAAGAAACAACTTCAGTCTTTGACATTTACCAATATTGTTAGTGATTCCGAAATTGTAGGTATCACTTCGGCCGCAATTATACATACGTAATTTTAACTAACAAAGTAGACGACTGTACAGATGGTAACATGGACATTTAAAATTTAGTGTTTAATAATTAGTCTCAGGGGCTTATTATTAAATACTAATTTAAAAAAAATCCACAGACATAAACACAACACTGTATATCCCTAGACGAGGGTAACCCATACTTATGTACTATTTGTAAATACAATATATACAAAACAATACAAACACACATAAATGTTCCCATAAGCCAGGTTGTAGTATTCTACTTTTCAACCACCAATCATCAACATCATCGAATATTGTTTAAAGTTAGATTAGTTAAAAACATTAAACGTGACGACGTATTTCATAGCGTCCCAGCGATAACGCCGCTCGGGTCATTCATAAACATATAAGTATAGGTTTTCAATAAACCAAATTTGTGAATTGTGCCACATAATTTGCTCCAAATTTCAGGTCGCACACGAAATACGTAATTCGAAAGCACTTCGCTTGATGGCCGAGAGCAATATTCAATTTATTCGGCGGTCGACAAAGCGAAACCAACCCTATCGTATTAATTAGTCTGTAGTGGGGCGTTTATTAAATATAAACGGACACTCGCGACAAATTATAAGTAATTATTTAACAAAAATTTAAATGGCCTTGGTAGGACGTCACTAGACGCAATAGCATTAAAAGAAATTAAAGTTATTTAGTCTAGATCAGATGTGGATTGCGAAGGAAAGGTAGATAAGATAGATAAAAACACAAAGAAATGGGGAATAAAAATGTATATTTCAAATGTGGAACACCGAGAAGCGAAATACCTTGTAACCAAATTAAGTTTGAAACTGACCGATTTATAATTGCTTTTTCGCTTTGAAATAATCAGAAAGGTACGTAAGCTTATTTAAAGTCTTGCCTTATCTCGTTTTATTTTAGTATGTTTAATCACAGCTATTACCTAACAACCACGTAGGTATTTAATATTTGATACTTTCAATACTCATTAATAAAAACAACCCAAGGAGCCGGCATTCTAAGAATAATAAGGTCGCCCCGTTCATTCATAATTGTTTTTTTTAATCTTTTGTTCAAAACTGGGGCTATATGAATGATTCTATTTATTATCACATTGATTTATTGAGCCGTGTTAGATTGAGTGTGCCAATTAGATATTTAAGAAAACACAACATTCTTTTCCTTCCACTAGGCCGTACTAACTATAGGCAAAATGAATATCTGTGGCGTGTTGGTGATAAATTCAATCAATTAAATACTATTTTTGACATTGATCTCTTCAAAACTAGTGTGGCTTCGACGAGGAGTGCTATGAGCAGGAATTTTTTTGAAAGTACCCAAATTTGAGTAATTTCTTGTGTTGATTTTGTGTTGGCTCATTTGTTGTATTTTAATTGTTTAGTCTTATTAAGCATTCGGGTGTTCTTTTCTATACAATCTTTATTAGTGAGGACCTATAATTGGCTACCTGTTGGTTCTCCTATGAAATAAATAAATAAATTCATATACCATAGACGTTTAGTTAATTTATTTCATGACAAAAGATATATTTTCACGTGCCTTATACCTAAAACCCAATAGTATAAATAAATAATCGATACATATTACATATACATCTCGATTTTAGATATAATTTATAAATTAAGGATACTTTAATTGCAAGGGAATATAAAGAACACATCTGAAGTATTTATAAAGCTTAGTACGGTCATTCATACTAATTAACAGATGTTGCGTTTATGTTATTAGTACTGTTTTATTTAAGTATTGTAACCACAAATATGTATATAATGAAATCTACCAAAATGATTTAACTGAAACAAATTATTGTTTAAAAGTAAGTCACCCGGAAACAACAAGTTATAAAATCGTTAATAGTTAAATAGAGGCAGCATGGTGAAAATTGACAACTGTTTACAGCCTAGATCCATTGCAATCCGAAGCCTAGCACTATTTGGGATAAGAAACCTGAATATAAAAATCCACTGTTCAATATTATGTGAGCCCGAGCGTTGTCTCGCGGAAAATAGCTATTTTTTATTGAACCGAACCCGTGCACAAATAATTTAGACTATTTGTGTGCTATATGTCACACGCACTGGTAATTGGATTGTCACATGGTAAATCAATACTTACTGTTTGTGTATCTGCACTCATGCGTTTTATGTGTTTAACTACTTTGTTAATAAAAAGCACCTTAAAGCACAACTACTTAAAGCACTGATTCTACCTTGTGTAGAATCAGTGTGTTTTAAGTAGTTGTTGCCACTCTCTATTCACTATGTATTTATTAATCTGTGGTAAATGATGCTGGTGTAGAAATAGCACTTTTTTCATGTTATTTGTAAGCAAATATAGTTCTACATTGTTTTTTTACCCAAATAAAAAAAAACGTATTGAAGAGAATGTAATGCGCGAATACTCTACAGCTCCGCTCGCCGTTGTCGGACCAAATCCAGCTAGCCTCGAGCTGTTTTGACTGGAAATACATTTGCACAAGATACAAACATTTGATTTACAACCATGTGGCCAGTTCGCAATACAGGTTTCATGACGCCACAACGTATGAAATCGACCAAATGTTAGCTTTGAAGAAGAATTAATCATTAAGAAGTATATTTAAAGATGAACATTTTACCATAGTTTTCAATTAAATAAGCATAATTAACTTTTAACGTAAAGAAAAGAACGTACATTTTTGAAAAAAAAAAATGAATGCTTGTAGAGAATTTACAAATAGAAATCTACTGCCATATGTTTGACTAAACGTACAAGGAGTTTGAAGTTTCGTAATTAAATTTACTCTGAACCTGCTTTTTCTAAAAAATATATAGTTAAGAACATTATGCAATAGAAACTCATTGTAATTCAAGCACTATATATTTCACACCATAATATTTATTCCAATCTTAGCACGACTAAGGGAAACTATCTATAAAACTGTCCGTTACATAACTGCCACGAGCAACAACTAAGTTATTCAGAGTTCTCTGCCTGCATCCATATGACCGCCATTTTGTCTGATCTAAAACAACACCCGGCAAGTGCCAGGATATTTAGGGCATCCGTCGGATTGCATTGAAAGTATTCGTACCTTGTATTTAGGTTACCTGAGAAGCAGGTGCTTAAGACAAAAGTGAATCATGCAATCACGTTAAAATCACGGTAAAAACGAAGGTAAAAATTATTTGAAGTTATATATACGTTCTTACGGTGAAGGAAAACATCGCAAGGAAACCTGCGTACGACTGCGAAGAGATTTAAACGTTGTGCGCGAAGTTGGCCAATCCGCGTGGACGACGAGGCCTAATCACTCTTTACTGGTAGGCTCGTCCCCTCCGGTGAGAAAATTACGATGATGATATGAAAGTAAAATGTAGAACAATAACTTTAAACTATTGAATAGGTAACTATAAAATATAATTCTATTACCATGAAAGGTACCGCTGACGTACCACTTCCTGAGTTCCAGAATTCAGAAGGTTGGTCTTAAAAAAGGCTGTTTTAAGTTTATAGCTTTTGACGTAAATGTGCGAATCGTTAAGAATTTTTGAACATAATCAATGGGAAGAAGTCTTCAATTCCTTTCTGACCCTGCTCATCGCGTGACAGTTTCGGTCTCATCATCATGTTAGTTTATAGATCACATATGTATGTTTAACCACCCATTGACCACTTTAATGCGCTCAGTTTCATAAATTTAAAACCTTAAAAACATCCACCGCATACCACTAAACCCTCGATATTAATTCATAATTGAATAAGCTCACCGTCCGTTGCAGTGCACATTAGCCCTTTTGTGGCTAGATCTAGCACTTTTTAGTTTAGGTGAACTCTATTTTAAACTATTTACCCCGAAAAGGGCAATCTAGCTCGTTTTCACTGTCATGAAAATATTACCATTATTATGAAATTTCGACAAGTACTTTTTTGCTATTTCATCGGTCATGATGACGGTTTCTATGACGCTGTAAAAACGGCTTCATGACATGATTATTTCAGCACTTTTAGAACATAAAATCATTTGATGCTCAATCTTACTCTATAGATCATTTAACTTCTCAAAAAGCCCTTTTTCTAAAATTAAGGCAACACTGGTGTGATGTAACCGGGACGATTCAATTATACGCCGTAATAGGCTAACGCGTTGTGGATGCATTTGAGAGGTTTAGGTGCAAGCTGACAGCGTCCATAACATTGTTAGTCTGTGAAGGTCAATTCGGCGTTAGTATTAATTGATACACAACTTTGGTTAGGATGAATTCGTATTTGCGAACACAAAATGCTGTGTGACTCTTCTGAAAACTTTGTGACGGCTGAACAAAATAAGCATCATTATTGAAATGACAGGCATTTTTGGTAATAAAATAGTATGGTATCAGCTAGCAGCAGAAACTATTTAGTGGGGCTTTTGACGATGGCTTATAATGGCTTGTGAGAAAATCTAGTACTGGATAACTGAAAATGCACTTAGGATTGATTATTAGTATTGGAATTGTTCGATATGTAATATTTATTGTATATACATAATAAATATTAAAATATTATCGATAAAATCAAGATTCTAATAATGTTTGAGTAATTTTTCGGACTTAAATTAAGATTAAATACTTTCAATTATCGCATAAGTTTTTTTTTGGACTTATTACTGGGACAGAAAACTGTATGAAGTTTTAGTTCAAAGACACCAATGTTAATACTAAGACCATTCTTGGTTTATATAGCCCAGCTCTCAATTGTCGAATTTAGTCACTATAAGTGTCACTAATCAAGTGATCATGTAAACAGGATTAAGCACTGCACGTAGCTAGCTAGGTACAAGACGAAAATTGATCGCTTCAGTTAATGTCGCCACTAGATACTTATTTTTACTTTGATTAATTCCACTAACATTAAGAAAATAATTTACGGGGAAAAACATCTTAAGTTTTAAAAATAATTATCTCTCTTTTCAAAAGAAAACCATAAAAGTCACACGTGAGATAAATTAAAAAAACCCAAAAAAAATAGCATTAAAAATTATTCGACGTCTGAACAGCACCTGCAGCATACTAGTTGTATAATAACTTAGGCCGTATATCTGTGCAATAAAGGCGACAGGCGGTAAGTACATACCATGTTGCATTAGTCTATGGCAGGGTCACTCTCGCTATCAGTTGTGAGTCATCTGTTACTCATCGCAAACACAATTACAAACCACAATGACGCCTGTTCGCTCACTATAATTGCCGCTACTATTTTACGGTAGCGATCACGGTGTACGTATCGTAATTTAATCACGGTACATGTTCCAATAAATAATCTATCAACTGTCAGCCGTTTGAATTAAGAATCATAGATTAGTTACATTATCTATGATTCTTAATTCAATAATTACTATTAAGTTTAATATTGGAACGCTATGGAATAATAAAAACCTATTTTAACCTAAAGTGTAGATAAAAGTAAAATGATATACCAGTGATTTTTTAAATTGATCTACTAACAACGTATGGTAAATGCTGCTTCTCAATATTCTTGTATTTTTTTGATAAAGGTATGCAGGCATACATTACAAAGCTATGAATTTGATATTTTATGTGTTATCTTTATACAGTATACGGAACCACAAGTGATTATAATGGGTATTTAATATGCAAAGTTCGCAGCGATCATAAAAAAAAATCAGTTAAAGCGTATCAGGCGCCATTCAATAATAAACCTCTGACTAATCTTAGTGATAAATAGAGACTATTCAATAATTAACACACACGATATTAGTCTTTTCAATTTTATTGTATGTATTAGTTGCAATAAACAAAAAAACTTCCTTCAGCCATGGTTTGCGGTTGTATAAATATGAGGCACCAGAATAATATTTACACGTCGATTGGGTCGGAATGCGTTCTACAAACGTTCTGGTCGATATGAGCTGGCACTGTTTTAGTTTTGATTTTATCTGTGGTAGTAATGTTTTAAAACAAAACTTGAAGACATTTTATCTGTGGTAATGTTTTAAACAAACTTTAAATTTAATGCAGCATACATTTCTTCAAGTCACAACTAAGCTATTACACTTAACCAAATTTAGGGTTATTGGTAACCTATGCTACAGTAGTTATCAGTGAACTAATTTCACGCTAAATTATTTTATAATGAAGGGCACATAATTTTAATTGTCTTTAATAGGTATTTTATAAAAACAACAACAAAATAGAAAGATTTACAAAAAACTTGGAGACCTTAACAAGATTGAAAACTTGACAAAAAAACAAGGGTATATTACTAAGCACTTATCTGTATGACCACACCGTCATCCATAAAGACTCAAGACTAATAAGATCCTATATTTATATTGTTATTGGATATCAATATTATCTGTATGTACATATTTATAAACTGCATGTATTTACAAGTGCAACAACCCGACCTTTCGGTTTGTTTGATATTTGTGTACATTTCATTGGTCAGGCGACATAGGAGTCCAAGTCCGGCGAACGATAAGAACAGGTATTCGTACAGGTACTACAGTCAAATGTGGACAGAGTTTTAAATAAATGTTCACTCTGAAATCTAAAAACAAAACCAAATAGCCAGAATCTACGAGTAGGTATTTATAAGTATAGCTAATGTCAACGCAGCTATTTGATTTTGTAATTTTCAGACTGAACATTTATTTCAAACTCTTTTGCCCGCGGCTTCGCTCGCATTAAATTCGGATAAACACATTTATACTATACATAGGATTTCCCCTCCCTCCAACTTTAAAGGTTTCGGGGTCAATTTCAGAATTTTTTTTTTCAGAAAAATACCCCCGATTTTGAAACATTTTTCATTACTGCTCCGTAGCGTGATGATATATAGCCTATAGCCTTCCTCGATAAATAAGCTATCTAACACTGAAAGAATTATTCAAATCGAACCATTAGTTCCTGAGATTAGCGCGTTCAAACAAACAAACAAACAAACTCTTCAGCTTTATATATTTTATTTCAAATTCCGCCCATGCTTTGGGTAAACAATAAAATAACTAGATGCACAATCTTATAAAACGAGTGAATAGGCTTTTTCTGGGCAAGCTCGCTCCATCTTAGAGCTTGCCCAGAAAAAGCCTGTTCACTCGTTAGTTATCCATAGTATAGTCTGTGCTCAAGAGTAAGCCCATCAGATATATAAAAAAGTGTCCTTTGCAAAAGTCAGCCAATCGCGTCAGTTGGTGAGAATTTTCATTCATAATCACGGCGCTCGCTACATATCATAATGACATAGTAGTGTGTTCGTGCTTTTGTATTTTGTTCTTTTTCTACATTATTACGCGTTAAGGTCAAAATTTAAAAGAATGATTTCACATTCTAAATATAACAATAACGTATGTCATGCGTATGTCACATGTATGTCATGCGGCTCGGACATTTTTTGGTTGACGTTTCTTAGTGATTTGTGCATCAAGTTAGATTATTGTTTGTCTAAGGTCTATGCATACATTTTATTGCACGTGATTGTATACTCAAGTTCCAACTTCGAATAGAGGTCACGGTTGGATTATATCTTACACGGCAAAGTTCTGATAGCCGCGTATAAAGATGGATAAACTTTTCTGTATTAGATCTGATCTGTGTAATATTGTTTATTGTATATTAGACAAACTCATTTATATAAAAATGTATAATTGTAATGATATCTGGGTGAAAAGTCACCCAAAAAAAAAGATTGTTTTTTGATAAACGTTTTCATCATTCATCTAGGAAACAAAAGTTTGTATGAAAGATATAGGCAAACAAAGTGTGAAGTTAATGTAATGCTAATTGGAACTACTCTTGACAAAAACTTCATGTAAGTAAATATATAAAAGTTATCTCTAAGTATCAAAAATTATTGTCGTAGGTTATAATGATTTTAACATAAAATACATATCCTGTACTATATATTACGTGAAAACAATCTTCGCATTTCCAAAGCATCGGGAACATTATTATCAACAGTTGAATGCACAGCTTGTTATATCATAAATATTTGCAATCGCAAGCGCATGTCTTTGCGTTATCAAACGTTAAAAGCCGACCTATTTGGTGTCGCTTGTGTCGCGATGCGTTCTGGTTCCATCAGCGATTGTACCTGGAACAATAAAAAAATAATTAATATCTTTTTTAATAGACATCCCAAAACCTGGGGATCAAAACCAGACTCCTTCAGCCGACTTCACAACCTCGACACCACGGTCGTCAATTAGATCAGTTTGAATACATATTACATATATTATCTGTGATATTACGTACATACACAGTTGTACGTACATATGTACAACTAATATTTTCGAAACTGGACACCACAACGCTTGAAGTAAATGTATGTAAATCGCTAAAATAATTGTATTACGAAAACAAATCTCTTCTATTTATATACACTGAGCCAAAGGGGCGAGACAAGACCAAAAAATAACTACCTGTGTACGTATTGAAACTCTATGTGAGGACAGTAGTTATCAAGGGTTACCCACATAATGTCAATTATACTACTACTTTGATTGTAACTTTAACTTTTATCTAATAAGGCTCAACATTATTTTTGTATTTGCATTTATGGAACATAGAAAATAAATAAATTACTACATAGTCGACTTGTCTAGATTTTAATAAGATCGTTTCTTTCATGTACTTTTAATACATCTTTTTTTACTATTTAAAGAACGCAGAAATTTTATAAGCTACTCGAAGAGTTGATCTGTCTAGATTTTAATGAGATAGTTATTTGCATAGACTTTTAATTACTACAACAGAGGCTGCATTTAAAAATACCTTTTCAAGCCGTCGATTTTTCTTTGTAAGACCATAATTAATGTTTTATCTGTATAGGTGTACAACATGCCTTACATTTTAATATACGGTAGAAAAAAAAATTAAAATGTTCGACCGCACACCAAAGATAATGTATACTAATATTTATTAAAAATTCAGCATTTTCCTCAAAGATTTTACACTTTTTTCACCATCTAATCAAAGGATTACGATTCATTAACATCCAAACGGCTTCCAAAAGGGCGGCGTTCAACAAAATGGGTAATTGAAAGTAATGCAATCGCAGCTCATTTTTTGGGGTTACAACCAACAGGAACTTACTTTGTTTAAGTAAAATGAGACAAGTTATTAATAAACTAAAACTTAGTGCCCCAGACTGGTCTAGTTTTTACGTTAGGTAATAATTTGTGCGATACTTTTTCTGTTGGTTGCGTGTGTGGGAGGGTTATAAATGTAAATATTTTTATTTTATTAAGTTTTATTTACTTTTGATTTATAAATAAAACATCAATTTAACTCTATTAACTCCCAGTACTAAAAATATTCAGACTAGTTTACGTTGTTTTCCATACAAACATAATTATGTATTCTTTTACCTCCAAGAATGAAGAATTTATCAAGGATAAGATACATAGTCGAAATCTTTAAAAACCATCGAATACAAATGTTTCAAGGTTTAGATTCAAGCCGTTCCTATAATGCAAGATAAAATGTATATATATCATTTGGCAACACTATTACGAAACGCTGTTTAGCTTCAGTGCCCAAAGTGCGTATACACTTTAACTGAAATGGGAGTAAATGGCGAGATCCGCTCTATCTAACCAACGTTCGAGTTATCTCATCCGAAAAAAAACCGCTCCAAAAATAAACGTTTCAGCGCACGAGTATAAACAATTACCACCCTAATATTTCGGAGCACAATGTGTGCGTGACAACTCATTCCTATACTTTTTCATATTCACTGAAAACATTTCATAATAAATTTTATAAGCTCGTTTACTGAGCCAATCTTTATTGGTGTAAAATGTAATATTAGACATAATGAAGAGATTTTTCATCGGGAATGACATGCCTGCGATTGTGTGGATATGCGAGCATTGAGTTGCCTAAAGGTAGGCTATGGAGCCCCCGTCACGATGGGTGCCCGCTTAGCCCGTCATGTTTTCAGAACAAGGGGATACTTGCCTCAATTGCTCGTGATAACCATGCCGTATTTTAACGAGGCACCGGTGATTCGTCAACACGCAGTGAACCAGGCCAAATTGAATCCAACCTACAAGTCTTAACAAATTAGATCGCTTCAAAAATGTTCAATCCTGAACGCTCGTTTAATAAAACAAAAATCATTGAAACACCCATTAAACAATACAAAGGTGTTTTAAGTAAAAACAAGCGGATTCCAGCGTAAACCGATCTCGGAAAAAAGGGGAAAATTCTAATGCATAGATCACCGACAACGGAGATAATCCCATATGGTATTAATTTTTCTCGCTACTGTGGACGGGAGCGATCGTTACTGCTAATTTGATCTTTATATCTTAGGGATAAGAACGAGTTCACGCTCGGGTCCACGGGGTTGTTGGGCTGTCGTTCTATCAGCAATACCGACCCTTGTGTCTTTGATCATAAGGTGCACACGCTTCGATGGCTGATTCTGGGAATGTGTGTCAGTGCTAAACAGTCGATAAAGCACGCCTCGCTCTAGCCCCGGGCGACTCTCACACCGCAGCGTGCCTAACGAACGTGATTGGGCACAGGCTCTTCTTTTTCCCTTTATAAAACGACCGTGGCGATATTGCCGTGAAAATATACAATTTCATAACAGGTACCCCTTATTTTTAGTATGATGATATGAAATATTCCAATAACGTGTAGTAACAGTATCGGGTTTTGTTTCTGTTTACCGTTGATTTCTATAATCTTATCGAATAGGGATTTTTATGGCACGTTTACTTGGCAACAAGCATTTTTTTTATATAATTACTAACACACGCGTAGTAACAGAATGTTGGGATGGATATTAGTAAGAACAAGAGCTCTTTGGATAATATTTCATAACCTACGGCAAATAAGATATAATGTTGACACGGCGAATTTCATTGTTATGGAAACCTTATGTATAGTACTATTTTATTGTTACCAAGTGTTATTATTACGACATTATAAGATCTGGGGATTATGTTTTATGTGAAAGGATTTGTAGTTGCAATAATTAACTTGTACCTAACGCTTCTAGTATATTGTTCTTGTATTAAAAAATATATATTACTCTGAAGCAGTAGAACCGATGGCCGATGTGGCGGAAAGGTTCTCGAGTGGCGTCCACATAACGGAAAGCGAAGCGTAGGCCGACCCCTAACCAGATGGACGGATGATCTGGTTAAGGTGGCGGGTAGCAGATGGATGTCAACTGCAAGGGATCGGTCCGCGTGGAAATCATTAGGGGAGGCCTTCGTTCAGCAGTGGACATAATTAGTCTGTAATGATGATGATGATGAAGCAGTAATACAATAGTTTTACATACAAATATTTTTACGCGTACAAAAATACAAGTATACCGACACAAAATTTACTTAAACTCACACACGTCTAATAAAATTACAATTATATTCATAAAAGGATCTATTATATTTCATCGTTACATTTTTGATTATTCTGTTATCTGGGCGTTATTAACTAAGTAACTGAAGATTAGGATACTCGTGCATTGTCACCACCCTTAGTTTTGCCGCAGACGGTGGATAAAACTTTCAGCAGGGAACGGGGAGCACCGTCATACATTACACCTAACATCTTATAGGTACTTTTATCTCCAACCCGCTCGCCAAGCTTAGAGATTTTAGCAAAACGTGACACTGTAAAGTAGTTAATACTAAAAAAATCTGAGATAATACGAACTGGTCACCAATTCGACTAAATGCAAACATTTTTTTTAGTTTGTATACGTGTTCGTGATGAAAAAAAAACATATAATTTTTACTTTAATAAAAACAATATTCACTTTATAATATGATGCTACTAAATACCATGTTACTCCACAATGATAATATTACACGGTAACAATGATGGGATCGTGTGCGTAAAGTAGGGCACGTTGGCTCACCCCTCCGAATAGGCGCAAGGAAAGTCGCAACTTCATTCCACATAACGATCACGATTCAGCATTGGGGGAACAGTTAAATAAGCAAAATAGGTTAACCAAACAAACCGGGCACAGTAAAACCTTACTAATAAGTATTGACAAACGCCTATTTTGATACTTAGTCATTATCAGCTATACCGACCTGCTAACCTGTATATAAGACAGAAAAAACTTCCAGCTATTTCGGAACAAATTAAAGCGATTTCTGTTAAACAAACCTTACGACACCACCGCAAAATACTTATCAGTTGAGAGATATTAAAAACTTCAACCGAGGCTTAGTTAAGTATAACTTAATGTATTAGTATGTAAGGTTATGTATATTTCAAGATTTTCATTATTGTGCCCTTACTTATGTGTTTTGTACCTACTGTCAAATGTATAAGAACTTGTAAACCACAATTGTAATGGAAAAATAAAGAAAAATAAACAACAGGACACAGCATAACCATGAGACGATTGGAACGTAACCCATCACACCGACCCAATACGGTTTGGTGGGTGTTAACAACTACTATCCTAATATTTCGCCGAGACAGAAATCTTAACGTGCCTTCCAAAGAACGTAAATATCTTTTTTTAGACAATGGTATTTAGTCTGCACCAAACTGGAAAAATCTCACAAATTGGATTTTTCACTATGCTATCTCGCCGGGGGCTCCCTACCCACCACCGGAAGCGACTCCCGGATCCTAAATCCAATATGAAAAATTGCGTCAGCTACGCGACCTAAACTAACTTAGCGTAGCTCTGGGTCTACAACCAGTTTAAGGCCCGTATTCTAAAATGCGACTCAGGCGTTGATCTTTATTTTAATTGAGTTGGAAAGGAAATAAATATACGATACATAGTGGCATCCCTTTTCTAACTAACTCATTTTAAGTCAACGTTGAGTCTCGTTCTATAATAAGGGCCTAAGACCATTAGAAGATAAAGCAATATAATATAAAAGAACTGAAGATAATTAAATAACTTTGCATCAACCATATCAAATTTCACAACAACATTTAATATTTAGTTGTCGAAATACACCAGTAATTACACCCGTCGGTGTTAATCAATCCATTTAATATGTACGCGTGCAAACAGTCTAGTTTCTGTGCAGAAATGTCAAATGAGAGTAGAGATATCTCCAGTTCGCTACTACATACATTCTTCTGAAACGTGTATTCGACTGTACCATAGTTTTTCGTAACTTCATAAATAACTTGGGGCATTTCCGATAGTTTGACAACAGTTGTTGTTTATTAACTTTTATCAAGACTTTGTACCGTTGAGACATGGACAGACAGTTTCACTGATTACATTCGAGCCTTTACCGATGAATCCCTAAAAGGGGTTAAGATAGTTTCCCGAAAATAGGGGACCAGCATGGTTCTGACCATACACCATAATATACTATTTTTTATTTTTTCAATCCCATATTTGAGAAGTTAGGGGGAGGGGCACCCCTTTTTCCACTTCGGAAGTGTCTCGAGCAAAATATTCAATTTATAAAAAAAGGATATACACATTGATATCACATTAGATATTGATATCGGAGATAAAAAGGGCGTGGCATACGGACGGGCAGACAGACAGACTTGACGAGTCTATAAGGGTTCCCTCTTTTACCATTTGGCTACGGTACCCTAAAAAGCGTATAACAAGGCTTTGGCAACACGCCAACTCTCAACTAATTCGTGCTGGCTGGCCGGGTAGGTAGTTTAAAACAATCCAGTCATTTAAAATATAATGAGCCATAAATATGCAATACAATTTAAATGAACAATACCTTTGATTCAATTATATATGTATATTATATATACTTCGATTATGTATTCAAATATTTCGATGTTTTCAAATAGTATGATTGCAAATAAAAAGAATAAGTACTAAGTTCAAAAAAACAATTCTGAATTCGCCTCTTCATTCAAAACAGATACAATGCCAATACAGGCTTTGTACACTTCAGAATGACATTTAAATTCCTTTCCTTTTTCATATTTTGGCAAAACGTTCGCAATTAAGGTGCACGTACAGAGAATAAAGTCGATAAACCGTGTCCACAACGTCACGTGCGAATATATAAATGTTTAACGAATCTATGGGTCCCAATATTGAACGTCAAAGGCCAAGCAAAGTATTGAAATCGAGGCCTAAGTGATTGCCTTCAGTGAATATTCGATAAAGCGACGGGCGGCTTGCTGAATAGCCCGCCCACTGAATTTTGTTAATAAATCGTTGAAGTGCACGCGATATCGCAAAGGATCTTAATCTATATTTAATCTCCGTAAATGTAGTTCACAATATTAGATAATCACTTTATAGAACATACTGAATGCTTGCATGAAAAAAAGAAATGATTTTCTTAAGTATTAACAGACATGGATTGCAGGAAAAGGACGCTTTGAAAAATAAACAGTTATGAAAAGACAATTGAGATTGTGACTGGTGAAGTCGTAAAAATACGCACGGAATTTACTATTTTCAGAATTTATTATTATCTAATTGTGTTTTTATTTACATTTAAAATGTGTATTTTAAATTTCGTACATCAAATGAAAAGTGCATTTAAGGAATATTTTAAATAATATTCCTCAACAAAAGGATTCGACCAGTTCATAGAAATAGAAGGATTGTAATTAACAGCTCACGCAACAGACGAACGCAAAATGCTATGTTTTAAGCTATTATATGCAGTTAATAGCTGTAGCCATACCATTAAAGAACCGAATTAAATTGAATAAAAGATCCGAACATTTTTTAAACCCTTAGTCTAAATACAGTAAGCGGTAACTATTATCCATGCAGACGTTGACAACAATCATACAGTGCAGTTGATTAACGAAGTACAGGAAATGTATTTCAAGGCATGATTGTTTAGATTAAGCGAATATAGGTAATGGAGAGACGAGAACGGCGCTTTGTATTCGCTTGAGTGATCCAGCAAGTGTACTATTAACATTTGAAAGCCCGATCCTTCCAGCTATTTCCTATAACTATGTAGGTAAACGTTCAATAGTTAACTAAGGAAATCGTCGAATTTAGGCACCTTCCTGCGCAGTAGTTACTTTCAAAGTCACCATGACCGAAGCTGATGAAACTAATTTTTGCCGCGTGTTGACGGTTGATTAGTATACAATTGTCACCTTCACAACTGTTTGCCTTGTTACGAATTATATAAATATGGAAGGCGAACACATTTATCGTTATATATGTTTGAATAATGCAATTTGTTTAAAAATGAGCATTCCTAAACATATTGCACTTAAAAGGATTAAGTCTTTAATCCTTGATTGTTAGATAGCTAATCAATCAAAGTTTGTCCTAACTAAAAAATATGAACCCTCTCCTTCGAAACTGACTGACTATATAATTTGTGGTCATGGGCCGTGGAACAAAATACTCTGCATTGTTTTCTCGCTCAAGTGATTTCCACTCTTTCCCCTCCATGTCACGCTTGTTTGACACGAGAGGTAAATTCAAAAGTTTGGAAATAACATTTAATAAGCGACGGCGCAAACATGAATGGGACGGAACCTGTGACGAGGTTTCATTTGTTTGGGCTCAACGAAACTAGGTCGTATTTACTTTTAAATTTATATTTTGTTAATCTTTAATTTCCTGCCAAACAAGCTTAGTAAGTAAATTTAACTGTTAGAATATCAAGCTATATAATAATACAAAAAACAAATGCACGTACCATAAATTTAGTTTTATTAACTTCCATAAACCACACGCAGCTTTTGCTAACTGTATTGCGGATACAACAGGCATCACTTTCACACTCGATGCTATGTCTGGAATGAGCCGACTCGCAATGGGGTTTTCAATAAGCGGATTCAGCAATCCGCACCACGTTTGCGATAGTTTCCAGATATTCAGCTAATATTTGACAGTGTACACTAGAATACCAGTTGTACTGAATCCGTACAATTTGTTTTAAGAGCGATAAAGGCATCGCTGAATGCAGTCTGTCATGAGCCGATAATAGTTTCTCTACAGAAACAAAAGAAATATTCCTAATACTCGTTCCGTATTTTTAATTTAAAGAGAAAAATTTTAATTTTAAGTAAAGGTTGTCAAAAATAATAACTGATTTTCTGAAATAATGAAATTCCGCTCAAAAATGGATAAAGTCTTTAAAGCAAAATATCATGAAACCACATCTTTTGGGTAAAGTGGTGTTTTTAAACCTACAGTAAGTTTTTTTAAACTAATTATTTACCGTAAGGTATTTATTCTTCGTAACGTGATTTAATTAAGGTGGTACGATTATTGTCGTAGTAAGGTTGTAATTGTTTATTCGTTATCCTAGTTCGCCGTTTGTTTGGCATGAATCCTAAAAGGCGGTCGTATACGGCTGGGAAGCCCTTGCGTCATCGAAAAATATTTCAAATTGGTATCATTATTTTGCCTGAATATTTACTAACCTCACTATTTATTAGTTAGTTTTCTTTTCAATTTTATTATGAAGTGTGCCAGTTTTATTAGCTTTTTTTGTTCTTTAATTAACATGTACAATAATTTTAATCTAGTGTACATTAATTATCTAGATTTAGATTGCAAAATAAGAATACGTGAGTAGGACTTAAACTATCATATTATAACTTATATAATTACATATGAAATTTCTTAAGGACATGTATTCGTCTTTATTTTATGCGTGTACATAAAACCATGATATAAGTTAATGTTCACTTTGATTCTTAGCAATTAAAACGTATCATAACATTTTTGATCGTTGATAAATAAAAACTTCACTTTACTTGATCAGTTAAACGTTATAAGTAGCTTCCAATCCATAATTAATTAAGCATACATTTCAATACAAAGCTAAACCACATTCATCTAAAAGTTTAAAAAATTATCAAATGAGCTTGAGTCAGGTCGTCTAAAATATTCATGATGCATTTATATTTGGTAGAAACGAAATCGGATTGTAAGCACATTTCTAAAGAGTTACGGTCGAGGTGCGACCTTTTGTGCAACTTTTCTATTCAACTTACACTTTAAGCAGAATTAGACTTGTTAAACGTTGGCACGGGCTTACAAATAGTAAATATGCCATATTGTTACTGTAAGATACTTCACACTTTGTTGTCGGGGACAAACAAAATATACATTACAATTGGAGTAAATTCGAAGTTCTACTTAACAAATAATGTTGTGATAAATTTATTTTCAAAAGGGTGTTATTTCAAGTATATAAAATTGTCATATTGAGAGGACGTGCCATATGAAATACTTAAACATTACTACATAGTGTAAAACAATAATACATAGCTTATAATCTTAGGTTTTGGGCTTAAGGTAACCTGTCTCTCTTCACGAAACACTGCCTAAAGGTGTAAGTACGTTTGTATGTTGTGAGGCCGGGGCACTCCAGTGGAACCCGCCATTTCATGTGCCCATGCATGGCTCCCCACACTTTGTTAAGAAAAGTAACAGTCCACATATATATGCATGTAACTATAGGTATGACAAAATCTCGACGACAGATCTGATGTAATTGTTGAGACGTCGGCTATTAAACCAAGAGTTCCGGCAGTACAAACATTTGTGTGCATGAACACGTCTGTTCCTATTGGTCTCGGTATTTTCTATGTATAATATTCATTTATTTACAGAAAACAATGTACATAAGTATGTATGTCTGTCCACTTTTAAGTATATATATTACAGGCTAATGCTTTGTTCGGGCCAAGATGGCACTGTGTGAATGTCGGTGCATATTTATTTATTAATGTTGGAAAGAATATATCTCTATATCTTAGTTAACGGAAATATTTCTCAGCTTCATCAAAAGCATTTAAGAATCAAGAAGCATATTTTAGCGCAGCAAATACATCGCACACGTGCAGGGGCGTGCACTCAATATATGCAAATAGGCAAGGCACACCCTAAGCGTCCAGACACACAGGAAAATCGCCAACATATTAAATAATTATTACTTATTCGCCCATTTTCCTCTACAGATTTGAAACCATTGGGGATCTGCTGACATTAACAGCACTCAATTTGACAAAAATGTAAATGATTTATTGTTTTTGCAATAAGTGTCACTCACTTTGCATACCCTACTCATATTTTATGTGCACGCCACTGCACACGTGACACTATGCAGGCGATATATGACATTAGGAGTCACCGGAGAGGTGAACCGGTGTCAATTTAAAACAACCACCGTGCTCTTATTGGCTCGACACGGCTCACAGGAATGCCATACATGGCGTCAATTACTCTGCTGTATGGGTTGTAGTATAATTTTATTTACGACTACTTAAACGTTACGTGTTCCAGTGATAAAATAATGATATTTATAACAGCATAGGATCGAAATGAAGCTTAGTAACAGCCTGGATGATACGTACATTGTTGTAGCAATGATTGTAAGATTAAACTACAATTACACGTAAAAACTTATGACTGAAAAAGCTTGAGTATAAATACGTTTTTCTTTGAATAGCTAAGCCCTAAAAAATGTTATAACATTTCAATTATAATTCCATAATTTAATAATATTATTAAGTCTCTTTGTCTCTGCAGATCGGTTATAATAAATTGAATAATATATATTGCGATTGACATTTGCGCGTTTTAAACACATTCCTGTCAACGAAACTGGCTAACAAGATATTCAAATTGAAAAAGTATTAGTACAGACTTACTCGTACAATCCTGTTCACGTGGGAATACAGGAAGGAATCACATCATGGCAAACATTTACTAACAAAATATTGTAACATTTATTACACTCAATCTTGACCAAATTTAGGTGCTGACAAAATGAGCACGAAGTAGCAGGGAACTTATAATTTAAAGTAAAAAGAGAAATGCCTTAAATAGCCAAGATAAATAAATTAGAATTTGTGTTAGGATCGTATCAATACATGGTAGGTAGGACATCAATACTGCTTAAAAAGTTTATTTAAGACAAACAAAATTTTGGAAAAAGTGAAAAACTTATTTTTGACCTCACATTAAAATCTACGCACGAATTACAAGTTGTTGCAAGGGCATACACAAATAAGATACACCTAGCTTATTTGTGGAGAAATACTACTAGTACAATACCTGATATCCAGAAATAGTTCAGAATTGTGTCCTTACTGTGATAGCCTACTTAGAGGGAAGCCTTTGCGGTATACTTAGTGCTATCGGATTCCAATTATTAAAGATTGCAATAAAAACAAAATGTCATTTAATATTTTTTAGTTAAAATAGTTCGGTGGTAGACTAGGCTCTAGAGTCGTCTAGGTAGATACCACCGCAGTGCCAGATATCGTCCCGTGAAATAAGAATGGGCTATTCTTTGTTTTTGGGTTAGATTACCAGGTATGACAGGCAACATATTTCGTCGGGTGATGAGCGCAGAGCAGTGTTGACAGGTGGCTTGTTGGGTCAATATCAGGTGATAGTATATGAGTACTGTAGATACCAGCACTCAATGATGTAAACAAGTATGGATTCGTGATATGCTCGCAAAACAATCGAAAAAAGTGTTCCGAACGCAGTGACAGCACACATACACATATTTCGAATTTCGAACACATGCACCTAAACAAAAGTGTACAAACTGTACTCTCTTTGGCGGTTCGTTTTTGAGGCACGGATGGCGTATCTACCTTTATATATACAGAATATCATTGCTAGCACTAAGTATTTGTACACCAGCGATCTCTGAATGTAATAAAGTCAGTTGTGGCAATAAACATGGAGTTTCAGACATTCGCTGACTGACTATGGCACCCTTCAGCCCAACACTGCTCTATTAAAAGCACAGCTAGTATAAAGTAGAAACAATATGGTGTATTGAGGTCACAGACGTTATACACAGTATTCCCTCTGGTAAATCAAGTGAAGAAGATTACTATAGTTTTAAATTTAATTATTTAATCATATATGATAGACAATGTATACAATTGCTTAATTTTTAAGATCTACAGTGTAGACAAATATTGAAGGTATGTCTGACCAAAGATTCTTCGACTATGATAACAATTTTTAAATATAAAAGGATCCTAGCATAATTTATCTTAATTTTTAATGTGTTCTAAGTAGAGATGGTCCGAGTACTCGGTTCATACTCGGCGGGTTTTTTGATACTCGTACTCGGTCGAATAACTCTAATACCGAGTAGGTATACTAATGTTTAAGAAAATAAATATATTTAGGTTGATATAATTCAATAAGTATTTATCAGTAATTTAGCTTTAGAATCCAAATATGAATTATTCGTGCTGGTCCAAATATCAGTAGTTATTGATATACTCGTAGCTTTAGCTTTTACAAGTGTAAACTTCTGTTATGACTATCACTCATGTTTTTCTACAAGGAATTTGGTATTTGGGTTTGCAGGTATTTATTCCGCTTTGGAACCCATTATTTTCCAACATATTATATGTTATCTACCGCAACCATGCACTTGTAATGGCGTGAAATGGGAATTTGAAATTGATCTGAGTAAAACTTGTTACTCGACAAAAGTGTTACTCGGCGCATCTCTAGTTCTAAGCTAGATATTGTGTACCGCTGAATGGGATAAAGAAACAACTGAAATATTTAAAATCATGCATTATGTAGCATACACGCACCGAAAATATGCCCCATTGTGGATGACATTTGGAGGATACATGCTTTGCTTTTGTTAGGCAATGTCAAACTTAAATATTACATCACTATTATATTTAATATTTTGAGACTGTCAAACATTTACGAGATGTAATTTTAGTTTCAATTGTACTAAGGTAATTTTAAACTATTCATAGACTGATTTAACCGTGAAAAATGTTATTAACTGGTGTATGGCAATTTCTAATGAAAATACATCTTTTATTGGAATCATTAACGTAGGAACTACTCATTTTGCTATTTAAGTCTTATGCAATTCGTTTGTTAGTAATAATGATACCTATAAATGGAGAACATTGGGATAGGTACTTCCTATTGATGGTTCCTTAAATTAGGGATCGGAATTTTATTATTTACTTTTTATAAAACACAGTGCAGGCTCATTTAAAGACCCTCATATCACCAGTACAATTTTGACTCAGTGGTCTCTAGAACAAAAATCATGAGTTCGAACACTGCAATAAAACATTGTGCGTATGCATATGCTTGCTTGTGTCTATTTAAGTACTTGCTATTTGTTTCAAGTAATAAATGTTTATCGGTTGACCATTATTTATATAATAGGAAATGCTTAATTTGGGACAAACTAACCTTATGTTTGACTTTTTAATTACTTCCTACCACCTCGCATTTCTATCTTTATTATTATTTTACCTGCAACACCTGTAAAGAATAGAAACGTACAAATACCGAAAAATTCTTACTACAATAACAACAAGGTTACCACAAATAATGTGGCTAACAAGATAGCCGCAAAAGGCATTACATTATTGGGAAAGTTATTTATGGAAACGGATCAAATAGAGACACAAGACACTAAAATAACAAGACAGTTGTACTCGTATTTGTTTACTGGACACCTGTCGTTTCACATCGTGTAGTGTAAACGCCAGTGATCCTTCTTGCCAGTGCGATTATCGACCTAATGGCAGTGGCCGTTAAAATGACGTAAGTCTACCGTATTGGAATGCCACGCTTCAAGTTCGATGCAGACAGGTAATTATGGTTGTATATATTTAAGAATATTTTAGCGAGTCTGATTCATAGATGTTAGCAAGACTTGAAACTTGAAAGTTTTCAATATCACATGTAGAAACCAAGCGCGAAATTAAAACTTCAATAAAACATTTTATGTGGGACGAATTAATCGTTAATAATGTTTAAAGAAAAAAATTACAAAGTTTACTAACAGTTTTTGCAAAGATAACCGTCTTATAAAATTTAGATTTTTTTAAGACACTACCATATTTTAATTATTATGTACCTAAAGCAAAAAGATCCGTTTTAAGAATTCATACGATCTATAATTATTAATCGTAAAAGTAGTCTTATAAACACTGACAAAAAATACAAATGACGTCAATAAATAGGGTCAGCATGTACAAAGCTGAAGGACAATAAGTGACACACATCAGGGTGAATGACGGCTGTCTTGCTTGAATCATACAGTTCGCTGTAAATGAGTGCAGCACTGTATGTGGAAGCTGCAATAACTTAAGTGAATGATGTAAACAAATTTCGCCCTGTGATAAGTTTATGCAAATCAGATTTAGTTTAACACTAAACAGAAACCATTGAACAAAATTGGTAACACCATACACTACGACCACCGTAACAGTCATACGCAAACAATCGTAACGCCAAATATATAATGGTTATCGTTTGTCCTTATGTTGTGATTCTTAAGGTTTAATCTACAGTAATTAGAACCATGCAACCGAGTCACGTAAATACAATAGCAAGCGTGGACTGCGGACACTGCGGTGGAATGTTTTCGCGTCACATCGGTTCGTTTTCAAGCCATTGTTGAATTTAAACAATGAACGCTGGATAGGTGCGGGGAGGCATAAGACATCGTACTATGGTCTAATAAGCAATGATTGGTTTTAAACTTATAAAAGAAATATATAACGAAATGTAAGAATGAAACCAGAAAGATTTATATGTCAGACCTGAACCATTTAAGTTTGATTTGTCTTCTCGTACGGTTTTTCAGAAGATATTAAACAATTAACTAACACTACATATTTTTTTCTTAAAAGTGTTCTGAGACATCTTTTACTGCGAAGCTTCTTACATGTTCTCCGATTTCCCTTTGATTTCGCTGCGCTTCAATGGGAAAAGTGTGCGTAGAGTACAGATGTTTATTCCCAGATAGTTAAAAACGAAGAATGCAAGGCTGTATAATGATACCAAATAAAATTATAAAAAATACATTGTATGTTCAATGCTGATCAAAAGCCTCTCCTAAAGACTTCCACGCGGACCTATGCCTAGTAGAAGACACCCATCAATCAGACAGGGTCATTGACTTAGGGTTTGGTTTTGGGGGTTGGCCCATATTTCTTTTCACGTGGACGCGATTTCAGACAACATTATCGTCATTATGTTCATAAGCTTTGTTCAAAGAAGAAAATAATTCTATTAGTAGAATTGCGCTCTTATTTAATTCAACTGGTCTATATATAACCTGGTCGAAACTTACTTCACCTCCAAGTGGTGCACAAAACTATGGATGAGGATCTGACCAATTGCCAACGTCACTACCCTTAATATTTGTTTCTAGGCCCAACTATTAACGCAACGCCTTAAATGGCAAATACAAAACCAACAAGATCATGCTACAAAATTCTCAACACGATAACTGGTTGGATTAGATACAAGTGACTAGACATTGAATACCGAAACAGAGAAAAAGCGGAACACGAGTTACCGGAACGGCCGTGGCCGCAACGTTCGCGCGTCGTCAACGAGCGTCAGGTGAAAATTGTTTTTCCGCTTCAATCCAGATCGGTGTTTGCTCCCATTTGCCTTTCATTGGCACCGACATTGCACGCCGCACGCCGCTAACTAAAAACTGCAGAGCGAATATTCCTTAAACCGATTATGCCGGACACAAAAGGATATGAACGGAACAATTTGGCAATATTTGCACATTGTAGATATTGATAGGCAATCAACATAGCACTGTGCATGGTTGCGTCAATCCAATATCATGTATTTGATTCGTGTTTAACCTTTTGTTTTTCACAAGGGTTTATATTTGAAACATTTATTCTGAGCATTTCACAGTACAGTACGACGCCAATTAATCTATGTGGGTTTCCATAATTATATCTGATAACATTTTAATATTATATGAGGAATTCAAGTATAGCCAACACATGGGGAATTATTCTTTAGGATTTACAACAACAGCTTCACTACACCATTTATTTTGCAGGTGTCGAAAAAGATGTATAAGTAGGTACTTTATAAGGATAAAATATTACCAAAAAAACATGAGAAGTAAGTCGTGGTTGTAAAGACAAAAAAACTTTGCTCGCGAGCCTACTGAGGACAGATAGTAACAAGAGGCCCGAGTCAAAAATTAAAATACGAGTCGGGACGTGTTCTGAAGAGATGAAGTTAGAGTTATTTTTCATCATCTTCCACAGTTTAATCAGAATGGCGAAAGCTTTGATATCTATCCTCAAAAAGAGGACCAAATGGAAAACAGAAAAGTGATTACTACGCTCACAAAATTATTCTTATATGCTCATATTTTTATTATTTATGAAAAAGATAGAGCATAAGTATCTATTAAGATGCTCATATCAAGACTCAAGGCTTACTTAATAACCGACTAGCAAAAAAAAACAACTGAACTTTAATAAAAAAATATTCTTAGTTGCTAGTATTTATAGATCACATTATTGTCGTATAACATATCGATTGGAACCAAACGACCTAGTTCTATTCAGATATTTATACCTTCAAGACCAGATGACCTATATAAAAATTTATATTTGATATCAATGTCTTCGAGATATAGTCATGATTAATTATTTCACTAATGCTACCAGTTACTAGCCCTTCCATGAATACTTCATTGCGCATGGGATGGGTAAAATACGCCTCACTGTTTTTTAGAACCAACTGAAACAACTTCAGATTATTTATAACCAACTTCAAAAAACAAGGTTCTTAGTTTGACTTGTTAGTATGTATGTTTGTCCGCGATTATCTCGCGTTTGGCTGAAGCAATTTCGATGCGATTTTCATATAAGTATTTGTAACATTCAGAAGGTTTAAGAGCTATAATTTTATAACAAAATGTAATTTGCATTTTTAGGGCTTCATAGTCTCAAATGGGAGGTCAGGAAGGCATAGCGGCTAACGTGGTCACGCTCAAATACTTGTTCTGGACGGCGATCGAGCTTTAAACCCTTGGCGTAGTAGCCGACTTAACAACACATGTTGGATTGAGGGCCTTCAAAATAGTTTAAAGTTTAAATTCAGTAATGTTCAAACACAAACCCAAAAATGTCTTTATTCAATTAAGTCGTTACAAGACACTCTTGAATCCTAAATTAAATAAGAAGTTAAATAGTAGTGTGAACCTACCACCAGTTCTAAGAGTTCATTCTAACAGAAGACTCCGGCAAAAAACTCAGCAGTTTCTATTCAATCGCCAATAATATCGTCTATACTTTTTTAGTCCTTAAGATCTTCATATATAACACAGTGTAATCATTTCCTCAAAAGACATGGTGTAACTTAGCTACGCCAAATTTGAAAAGCTATACCAATCATTGATGTATTTATTAAATAGGCGGTGGCATTAGTCAGGTAAAGTAATGCGTGTTACGATAAAGTACAAGTTGTTGGGTGAGCTTTGATCAGCAGCGGAAACAAAAACTGTAGTAAGGGATTAATTAATCATATTTCGCTCTATAATTCAATACAAGATACCTATGGTTTATGCATGGTAATGTGTATGTGATTGTATGAATTATTTATTTATTATCTAGAGAGAAGCGTCGTGTGTTTGGCAAAACAACATACAACAACAATTAATTACCATTTCATACGCCCCACACGCTTACCCTGTTCGACAAATTTCAATATTATCCAGTCAATTACTAGACAAAAATATTCGACACAAGGCAAACAACAATTAAAAGTAAAATACATAAAAGATGCATGATTAAATGAGATGCCTTGCAATAAATACGATAATTTTGTTGTTTCACCAATTACTGAAATGATGACTTATTGAGAAACAATTTGGAATGAAATAAAAAGCAGGGCCCAAATTTTGACGTAACTAATCTACTATGAATAATAGAATACATATAGCTGGGTCAACATCTTTTTATATGATATTAAAAAAAGATAATATTAAAAAAAGATTCTCTGTCTACAAATATCAATTTTTGTGACTGAGTACTACTTAATCCACTTTCATTGCTTGTGATACTATTTGCTCGACATAATTTCAAAATTGAAGCCCGTTTGAGTAAAGTTTAAATCTAATATTTACTTTGCGCATTCCGGTTTAAAAACTAATGCGTTTTCAAGTGCTCAGAGAACGTTTCGTGCTTCAAGTCTGAAAATCAGCTTAAATTTTATACAATTCTATTTCATAAAATCCTACGTTGGAATATGGTTCAAATTACGTGTTTGGTTAAAAATGAGTATACTTTGTATGGTTTGGAGAAAGTTTTATCAAGCACTAATTACAAAGAGTCACAGAAATAGGTTGAATGCCTACATAATCCAGCATATGACTTTCTTACGCTGCAGATATTACCTCTAATGTTTTATAATAACCTACCTTATGCACGCGATTAAGTATAAAGATGATCCAAGATAGAAAGAAGACGGCAGATTTTTAGAATATACAATGGTCAAAAACTCCTTAGAAGTTTCATCCACAATAATGGCATTTGAGGGACATATTTTTTTTTGAAATCAGTTTAAAAGGCATATTAATATGTTACTTATTAGTAGTTAAATTACATTGTCCGAATATTACTTGCAGAATCGAAATAATGTAGTCGTATTCGTTTAATTCCATTGCTATTTAACTCAAATGGGCTTTTATAAAATAAAATTATTCTTTTAAACATTCTTTATCTTTTCACCATCAGGAGCAAATAAAGATTTGGACGATAATGGTGCTATTTTTTAAATAAATTGAAGTTCGAAACAAAAGAGCACCAAGTAAGCTGAAGCCTAAGAGCTGTAGCAGGCAAATAAAGTATTATTAAAGTAGAATTACCGGGTGTAAGCGACATAACATCTGTCGTCTCGTACGACGGGAGCAGGGCAGTATTGACGGAAGTTTATGACTACCTATTGTTATATTCCTTCATGACTTGTTTTTTGTTATGGTCAGGCGTATCACTTATCACCAGGTGAGAGAACTGTTTGTTTCATTCACTTATGAAAATATTTATTAATGATTTTCAAAATAACTTTCTCTCAATTTGCACTAAAAAAATTAGCCATATGTCAGCATTCCAAATTCGATTTTAGACATGGTCTATGTTACCGTTATTAATGTAATAATATTTAGTGTATAGGCTGTAATCGTCCACGCACAAACTTTGAATTTCTTCGCATGCGTACGCAAGGTTTCCTCACGATGATTTTCTTCACCGTAAGAGCATCGGGTAAACGTACATATAATATCGAAAATTCAGTAAGACATTGGTAGATGGTGGGATTTGAACCTGCATTGAAACCAGAAGGTAACAGTCGACACCAATGAGCTACCGATGCTCCCCACACAAATTTATATACACAGTAATTTACGTTTAGGTAACAGTTAGCAAACTGCACTCCGCCGCTCCATGCACCTTGTGATCCGCAATTCAGTGTCCACTTACATATTCAGTTAGGCTGTGTACGCCACGTACATCCGAACTTACTCTATACATGCCTAAGTTCTACACACGCAGTTAGGGTTTGTATATGGCTAACGTACATAGGAAAGTCCCTACTGCACTTCGGTGCTGGTTGTTAGTTCGTTACACTCGTGACTGGTTTAATTACCGCAACAAACTTGTGGTACAGTCAAATGCGGACCACCTATGTGGTGTAATAGTTGAGACGACATCAACCCTAAGCGTTCCAGGTTCGATCCCCGGGCAGTACACTTGTGTACTGGTCTGGGTGTTTATGAGTATATATTTACAAAAAAAGGTTTTTTAATTATCTTTATCCCTTGTTAAGTATCCATATAATGCTAATGCTTAGTTTGGGTGCAGATGGCGCTATGTAAATGTCCGTGGATATATATTTATTTAAATTCACGAATCCGTGGATCACTTCAAGCGGGTGATGTTTTTAGAGCATGCAAATAAAGGATGACGTCA